>JAHWXV010095145.1:0-11064 GCA_024586415.1 Phrixothrix hirtus
TTTGTCTTACGCGATGCAGAGCATTGTGTTCATCTCGTGATAAATTCTTAGTTGGTGGCCGGGCTAATCTTAGCACATGGGATACGTCCTGTCGTATTGCTGTTTATTTTTGTATAAACTAGATTCATTTCAATTAAATTTTTATGAGATATTATATAACAACTTAAAGAACAGTACTCAGCTCTTGTTCTGTAAACATTTATTTATCTAGGTTACATGTTCACAAACTTTGACCTTTCCGTATGAAAATAAACAACTGCATAGTTGCGATACCGCTCATGGAATTGTACATGTTTATAATACGTCATAAACAAGAATCTTTTATGATTTAAAACCGCTGTAATTAGATTATCCTAATTAATATTCAAAATGTCAATTTATTCATAATTTTCCATTTTACCGTTTCAATAAGGTGCTCGTTCCTGGACTTGAAAACGAATTTTTTGTACATATTAGCTAATCCATCATGAATTATATATTTGTTTTATATTTTAATTTACCGTTAGTAATTAGTAAACAAACTGTAATAATTATTTAACTCAAAATATTTATTTATCTGGTATTTATAACACAAAATATTAATAAGTGCGTTGTTTGTCTGTCGTACAAATCAGATTGTGAATCCTGTAAATACTCGTGTTTGCTGGCTATTTTTCCAGAGTACATTCAAACATCATTTGAGTAGTTACTTGTGCGAGGGTACTTTCAAACTCCGTTTGAAAAGTATCATATCTAAGAATTAATTACACGCGTAGCTTGTGAATTATAAGCATAATAAGCTGCCTGTAAGATACAAATTACCGCAACGAGGTTCGCATTTTGTCTTTAAATAATTAAGAAAAATTGCACAATTTTCAGAATCTCCGTTCGTTTTAATACTTTAATAATTAAAGAATGTAGTGCTTTAATTTCCATGATTAGAACCGATTACAAAAATAGTTTGTTTTGAATTGTTTAAGTTGAAACTGTATTAGTTCTCTCACTTGGTAGTAAATGATAGGAATTTTGTTTTACATACCCGTTTGATTGAAAATAGACAGTGTTAAAATACATGCGCATTGAGTCAATTCAATGTCGTTACCTAACCTGGTAATTGCGAAATAGGGAAGATATTTTCCGGTCTCCGTCACCCAATATTGTAGACACTTAGTTCGTCTTGTCCTACAAATATAACCTGAATAAACACTGCGGTCTTTATAAAAAAACATATCTCTTGAAATCATTAGTTGCACCCGCGAACATTAAATAAAACAAGTATGTTCCATACGAATAACAAGATTGCGAAGTAGACAGCTACAACAGGCATGATAATGGCAGATCTGAGTCGGTCGAAACGTCGTCCAATGGGTTCTCTTCAGAACCAAAAAATATTTACGCGAGGGATTACCCAGAAAACCAATCAAACATCTGATACTCGCGGAAACTTAAGATAATATATATATATATATACATATATATATATATATATATACATAGTTATATACATAGGTAAATGCATACTAATCTTAAATGGTAAACTACCAATATCATTTTTATATCTAGAACTATAAGCGACGATTTTATAGGTTGCTATCAATTTTTAACAGTAATTATTAACATTCAAAAATTCCCGGTTCACGCTTTAAAAATACATCATCTTTCCCATGAGAATGTTTATGCTTCTAAAAATAAACGTTAACCACCAACTCCCTTAGCCTGCAATTTAAAGGAGAACGTTTTAATTAACAGGCAGTAGAGTCTCGAACGTGACAAAAGGAAGGAACACCCTTTAGTGTATGTGCCAAATTTAAGTTTGAGAAATCTATCGACGAGCTACCCACTTTTATGGTTATTTATTGGAGGCCGAATTAGTAAAAGGCCGCACTAATTCTTTGAAGTCGCAAACCGCGGAGATCTCGAGTAAGTGATATTCTTTCGATCATTTTATTCAGTCCCGCAAGTAACTGAACTCCTCTGGGGATTCCGAAAATCAACACCCTTTCTTGTCATGTAATAATAATCTGCTGAGAGACCTACGTCAACTAAGTAACTGCTAGACAATTTCGTTCATGTTTGTGTGAGATTTATTCAACAAACCAAAATGTATTTAATTTATATAATTATAGTAATTTGAGGCCACCATTAGATGAGTCCGGTACTTGTTATTATAAATTAAGGTAGCTTTAGGAATCAAGCCAAGGGACTATTTTGCACATTAAGAAATTTAGCAATTAACTGTTAAATATTCTTTTATTGTCTGTACCAAAGTGACCTGTTTAAAGCAGATTTTATTATTTTACCGTTATAAACAACCTTAGTAGTAGTCAGTATAATTTTCTTACGGAAAACGTTAGACATAAGTAAGTAAAACATTTGTAGTTGTAAATCTAACTCGAACTGAATTGAAGTGCCTATCCAGTGGTGTACGCTAAATAATTAACTAGTAAGTATACCATAATAACAGTACATCTTTCCGGTTTTGAAATAGGATACTTTACCGTCCCATTTTCGTAAATACTAACCGTTAAAACAATTAAGGTGAAGTAGCGCCCATAAATTACGACTTTTTCCCGATTTTTGACATTTGCATATCTTTCTTTAATTTTTGCCAAATGAATTTTGTCATAGACCTAGGATCCCCATATCTCCACTATGGTGGCCGGAGCAACTAGCTAATTCAGCAAAATTAACATCTTTAACAACTTCTGGGGCGCAAGGTGCGTTTCAGCTCGTTATAAGGTGCGCAAATTGCTGTTTCAATTAGGTTAGTCGTAACATACCTTCCCATTGAAATATATTGTTTTACCCACTTACAAGCATAAAACAAGACAGTATTAAAATATTTTCGATAATAAAATAACATATATTCTAGTTCCTTAGTTAACATTTTAACATATTTAAATCTTGATTTAAAATAAAAAAGTTCTTAAATAAAAGTACTGTATCCGGGCAGTTTAAACTAATAAATTAAAAACAAAATACAATAGAAGAAAATGTTAACTAAATTTTTAAATCGCTTTTTAATTCTGCTAAACATAGTTTTCATAAAATCCTCTTCAAGCGTATTTGTTAACTACTGTTCAGTAGTTGTTTTTGGACGAATATCTGAGATGTTATTGAAAATAAATTATTGTACTAATTCTTCGAATAGAATTATTCTGAAAGTATTAGGTATTTTATTTAACAGTTACAGTAAAATCACAGTTGTGCAGTTAGGAATAGATAGAGGTACCGTCCATAAATTGGAAGTCACGACACCAACCGCATGGTAAGAGATGGTTCGAGAACTGCGTCAAATTATGTTTAAATTGTAATCATTCAAAATTGAACTGTTACAATATTATCATAATATATGTGATTTTAACAAATTTCCGTGACGGCAACGAGAGACAAAACCTATAAGAATTAGATTATAAGGAATTAATTCGTTCGTCACGTGTTACGCGCTACAAAAAGAATATAGGAGAAAAGGCACGCAGTTAACTCAGCTTGGGAGAGGGAAGTGGGTCTTGGAATGGATTAATAGTGGGTCGTACTTTAGTTAAGCAATATAGAAAACTAAAGTAAGTTGAGCGCCACGTTTTTGCGTTTAAGATTGAATGCAGTACACGAATATCACGCTTTAAACGGCTGTTCAACTTTTGCCTGGATAATGCTAGGTCAAAAACGAAACCTAACATTAGCTTTAAGAACGTACTGGTCAATACATTTACACGATAAATTCGGATCATCCTGTATTACACTCGCGAACCTGAAAAGGAATATTTGTCAAAAAAATAAAAAGCGTGCGTGAAAGTGAACGGTATGGTTAGTGAGTACTTTGAAATTGAGCATGGTATGAGACAATGATGTGTGATGTCTCCTTGGTTGTTTAACAAATTTATGGATAAATGCGTGAGAAGTGCATGTGAGGACTTGAGTAGTATAAATATAGGCAGCGAATATGTAAAAGTGTTGATGTATGCAGAAGGTGCAGTACTAGTAGCTAAAAGCATGAGCCAAATGCAACAAATGTTGAATACATTTATAGTAGCCAGTGAAAAAATTGATTTGAAAACAAAGGTAATGGCTGTCAATAGGAAAGGTGAAAAGGAAATATGTCAGTTGATGTTAGATAATTGAGCAAGTGGATGAGTTTGCTTACCTTGGCACAATGTTTGCGAATGATGGGCGAGTAGATAGTGAAATTGAAAACAGAGTGATTGCAGGAAAGAGAATAATTGGCAGCATGTGGTCAGTAACCAAGAGCGAATAGTTAAGTACCTAATCAAAAAGGCTGTGTACAACAGTGTATTTGTTCCAACTGTTTTATATGGCACTGAGAATGTCAGAAGAAGTATATGAGTAAAATAAACGCCGTAAGTATGAGGCGCCTAAGAGCTGCATGTGGCAAAACGAGACGTGACAGAGTAAGGAATGAATGGGTGATTGATACGTGCCAGGTGAAGGAGACAATGCCTGAACTCTATGAATGAAATCCGTTAGGATAGTTTGGACATGCGGAACGAATGAGTAATAAATGATTAACAAAGAGAATATATGAGGTAGGTATGAATGAAAAATTAGGCAGAGGTAGACCGAGAAAGAGGTAGTTGAATATGATTGAAAAAATTGTAAAAGGAAAGAGAATAAAGAGGGCGAAGGATAGGAGAGCTTACCAAAAACGTTATATGAATTTAATTGAAGCAAAAAAGGTGTATACAGACAGAAGGGAATGGAGAAAAATAGTGAATGGGTGATAGTAGATATAGTAGGATTGGTAGGTAATAGTAGGATGGTGTGGATACTGTATAGTGTTGGGAGCTGCTGTAAAGGTCGGTGGTAGTAAGAGGGGGTTGGTGCATGGATTCATGCAGTGGAGGTGGAGGCTTGATACTGGGTTTTGCCTACCCCGCTAAGGGAATGGCATGATGGGTAGTAGTAGTAGTAGTAGTAGTAAATAAAAAGAATCAAATTGGTTTACGAAACCTAGAGGCCAACTTTCATATTGCCCCCTGTAGGCAGTTCAAATGTAACAAATCGTTCGATTATATCAAACAATTTATAATCAACATGACATAAAAATATTTCTAAATAGCAACAACATCTTATGACAAGTATAGTTAGAAGTATTTTAAAAGATCATAGTTTTGCTTAATAATAATTAAACTTTAGCTGTCTAAAAATATTAATTTAATTTAAAGTTATTTGAAAATAAAATATTCAACGAGTATAACGTTAGAATGGTCCGAACAAAAACTTTTAAGAGTAACAGGTGTTGTTTGATCGGGGTTTTCGAGTGTGCACAATCGAAGAACTTTCAACTTTTAAAATGACGTCAGCAGTTCTTTCGCTGATTCAAAATTTAAATTCTTATGCGAATGAATGTAATTGACTAAATAGTTTTTAAGCAAGTTCTAACGTATCCCATCGCAGTATCAGTGATTGTTAAATTAATTGACAGAGACTAGATAAACATTAACTCATAATCGACAAATATTAATTAGTTTAAAGTTGAAAAATACTATTTAGTTCACAAATAAGTTTAAATTCATTTCAAAAGACTAACAGTTTAAATTTGAAGCTAACATGGTAGCAAAATGACCAGTCAGATTAATAGTTAGGGACCGATTTGTATTTTATTCAGATGCGCAGAAACAATTTGACAGATTTTAATTAAACGGCAAACCTGTTGTAGTTACAGACGGAAATGTCGCTCACTAGATCTCGGTACCACATGCTGCTGTCTAGCGAATCCCCAGAAGTTAAAGAAGGCGGATAGAACAGCAAGGCAACGCCAACGGATGTAGTAGCGATTCCTTGAAATAGAAATAATTGAGGAAGTCGCTCATCCCAAATTAGCGAGGCGGAACACGGTTGATTTGTCCTGTAACTTCCAAGGATCCCTAGTTCAGAGGGATACCTCTACATCCCCTGATGACGGGTAGGTCCAAGAGGATCCCGTAACGATACGGTAGCAAGAAAATAGAGACAAAGAGGAGGGAAGAAGGAGAAAAGGAAAGAAATACTTAAATTAAATTTAAGTGGTTTTAGAGAGCAAATTTTTAATAACGTTCGAACTATTAAATTGTAATTCCTTAGATTCGGCGTGTTGAAGGACGAATGATATCGCGCGGGTAAACCAATTTCAAAAACGTAACACGCATGATAAACAATATGCCGAAATAACTGCTTATATGAAAACTATCCCGAAAATACACATTAAACCTGTTTTAATTAAATATTAGAGTATGGAAATCCACAACATATAAGGAATCTCGAATAATAAACCATTTTAAAATTATTAAAGTTTAAGCACAACAAGAAGGAGTCAATTATCGTTTTATTTAACACCCACAATCAAAAATGAGCGAACTTAAACGTATAGAAAATTAGCGAATCAAAAAGAGGGGCTAAAGTTAAATAAATCGAATAAAATCAAAAAATGTGGAGCGAAAGAGAATATATTTATTTTACAAGCGATAAACTACACAGAACGGTCAATAAGACCGTAATTAAATAACAAATTTTGTTTAAAACCATGTATATTTGATATAATACTAGTTCCGTCTTACATGGTACTCGATATCTATAACATCATAAGCTCGTACCATCATGGAGCATATCAATCAATCAGCCAATTTATTCCAAAAAATCTATTACAGATGTAGGAATGTAGGAAAATACCTAGGTTACTCGATTAAAATTATCTGTAGATGTTATTGTTGTTATTAGGCAGATACGGTTGACGAATTGACACTTAGGCATGTTAGACCCATTGTATCATTGAACTATCACTGAAGTCCTGAGATTTTTGGAAATCTTAGTATCTTGGATTTCGTTTGGTTCAGGGGATTGAAGCCCAAAAATACGGTGTCAGACATTGGCCAAACCTGTGTAATCGTATACTAGATGAAATTATGTTTCATCGTTTTCATTATACGTCCTACAAAGAGGGTCTTGTTGGACCCTAATTGTGGTTAAGTATTTTTTGAAGCCATGGTCTGTTAGGAGGCCAGTATAAGTTCGGATTTCTTTCCTGCTTAGCGAAAATAGGAACTAAGTTTGCTTAGGGCTTTAACCTGTCTAAACGTTTGTTTATCCCACCATTGCTTGAACCTTAACAACAGGTCGGCCTCAATGGTGAATTTTGTAGGAGTGTCAGGTAAGCCAATGTTGGGGGCAGCTGTTTGCATAGCAGTACCTGCCTTAGCTAATAAATCTGCTTTTCCCTTACCTGTATATCCCTGAAGGCCAAGAATTCAGCAAATAGTTAGTGTATTGTTCCTATATGCTCGAGCCTGAAGTTTCTGCCAGTATCCCCACACCAACCTAGATGACATGGTGGGATTCGATAGAACCTTTACGTCACCTTGACTGCCAGTGAAGATAGTGAGGTGTAAGTTGTGATAGTCCCTACTGATACATTCTTCTGTGCAAGCCGAAATTGCGTATATTTCAGCCTGAAACACAAAAGCATGGTGCTCTAATGGAATGGTTATTTCCATTTTGAGGGATTTGCTAAAAATACCGGCTGAAACACGGCTGCTCGACCTTGACCCGTCCGTAAACCAGATTAGGCTCCGGTAATCGAGCAGTTTATGAGCATCATTAGTCCAATCCACTTTGCTGGAGATTGTTGTAGAAAATAGAGTGTTGAAGGTACTGATCTTTGGTGTATACAAATTGAACTCTTTTTAAAAATAACAATTACAATGTCGTGAAGAACTACTTAATAAGCGCGTCATGACCGCCGTCACAGCTAAATGTGAGCGGTGAGGTGTCTATCGAGCATTCAAATATTAAAAGAAGGCTGCAGCATTAAACTTACTTTAGGATTTCAACTGAGCTTTGAGCGTGGAAGGGAGGCGTCACATATAGTATAAAACACAGATATTCTATAATACCATGTAAGATACCTAACTGATTTCCCTTCTTTCTTTTAACATTGCTAGTGAATATGATTTCCAAAATTTTTCTAAATAACAAATTCATGGTTATATAGTTGTTAAACTTAACAGAAAATAATTAAGACTAATAAACCTGGCAAAACCTAAACTAAAATTAATTGTTCTTTGAGTATACTAGAGCAGATTATGTACAACCACTTGCTTAAAACGAAACACGTTATCCTAAGACAAACTATGCATTTTAGATCGAATAGGAATTCCAAAACAGAAAAATTTGTTTTTATAATAATGTCGAAGTTGAAGGTATCACTTATATATACAGGGTGTATACGTGACCTATCATCAAACTTTTAAAACGTATTCTTTGAACGAAAATAAAAAAAAATAGTTCATATAAACACATGTCCACAACCGCTTTGTTTATGAGATATAAGCAATTTAACATTTCAAAAGATGAATTTATTTGTTCTGTGTTAAAACAAATGAATAATAACAATAAACAGTAACTGTTCGAAATGTCCACCTCCAACTGTGATGCACGCTTCAACGCGTCATCTCGTCGATTCTCGCACACGACCAAACATTCCTGCAGTATGACGAATTATTTGAAAGTCTTCTTCAATGCGTTTTCGAAGGGCCTGTATGTTAGGAATTGGAAGAGTATCATAAATCAATGTTTCAAGGTGACCCCAAAGGAAGAAGTCCAGCGGATTGCAGTCTGGAGATCTGGCAGGACAATTAATCGACGCAGCTCTACCAATACAATTATTTGGGTACCTGGCATTGAGAAATTCTCTTGCTGTCTGACTAAAATGTGGCGGAGCACCATCATTTATAAACTAGGAGTGAATAAGAACTTCCAATGGAACACCCTCTAAAAGTTCTGGGAAATTGTCATCCATAAATTGCCTGTAGGTTGTTCCGTTAAGTTTTTGTGGCAAAAAGAAAGGACCAATCAAATTATCGCCTATTATACCTGTCCAAACACCACAAGAAAGTTGTTAATGCCGAAATTGATCCACGGTGCGAGGATTTTCTATTGACCATTGATGATTGCTATGGTAGTTCATAATAGCATTTTTCGCAAATTTTGCTTTGTCAGTGTAAAGAATTTTAAATTGAAAATCAGAATTAACACATTGTTCTAGAAACCAATTACAAAAAATTACTCTCGGTTAAAAGTCACCTTCTAACAGTGCCTGTACTCTGTGTACATGGTATGGAAATAAAAGTTGCTCTCCAAGAACTTTCCGCACTGCCATGTGAAACACTTGCATTTGTAACATTACATACCTAGTGCTAATTTCTGGATTTTCTTCAAATCTGTGTAAAACCTCCTCCTCGAAATTTGGAATGTGCACACTTCTTTGTGCACCATTATCGGAAAGATCACAAGAAAATTTACCTGTTTATTACAAACGACGATGAATACAAGAAAATGTTTTTTTATCAGGAATCCGTCTTTGAGGAAACGATTATATCTATAGATGTCGTACTTCACTGGTATTTCCATTTGCGCGACCGTACATAAAATGTATGTCGACCATTTTAGCAATTGTGTAGCGTTGATTCATTTAAAATGATTAAATTGACAGCAAATAAGTACTAATACATATCACTCAAACAGTTTTTGTTATCAATTGTTTTATTAAGTAATTTGGAAAGTTAAATCTAGTAAAACAAGAAAACAGTAAATTCTGTAATTTTGCTGTCAAAGCAATATTCTATTAAACGCATAACACAAGTCAACTACCAATGAATCTTAGCAATGAAATCTTTAAAAATCGGATTTTGTTTTTGCTTATAACTCGCAAAGAAGAGGTTTTGAAATGAATTACTTTTCTTATTTTGGATCAAAGAGTACGTATGTAAAGTTTGAGGACAGGTTAAGTATACAGCCTGTATATTTTAAATATTAATTTTAATTACTGAAATAAGATTCTTGAGTGCACGCACGCGCGCACGCCTACACACACACTTGCTTTTTCGTTCGTACGCGCGCACACAATATATCGAATGCTTGCAAATAACTGTAATACCTTTAGAGCTTGTAAATTAACGTGACAATTGTTCTAGTGCGATAACTAGTTATAATTGTGAAAACTTTTCGCATACAAAAATACACTATCAACAATCACTTCGCTAAAAGTATCAATTTAAGGTACTTTTAAAAAATTTTATATAGTTACAACCCGTATATGTAATATGATTAAAAAGTTTCAGTTCGTATGTCTTAGTTTAACCTGTCAGTTTCTCATTCAAGCAATGATTTGTTTTCTTGTGATGCTACTAGTAGCTAAAAAATTTATTTATCTTTCACAGACTTCTTTGTACTAAAATCGTTTCTATGATATATCTAAAATTTCTAAAACTGTCTGTTTACTTTGTTAAAATCAATATTCCATTAGCTGAGTATTTATGGGGAAACAGTGAGAATTAAATTTTAATATTTATGATAAGTAATCATGTAATTTATTAACACTTTTGGTCAGCTGGGAAACAATATTTTTGAACAAGTCAACTAATATTCAGTTATCAATTTTACTTTAGGTTTACTTTAATATATGCAAATAGTTTGATTAATTTAACATTTTCATATGTTTAAGTGTGCCCAATGTTCAAGGTGTCTTACAGCTATTATTATTTCCTTCGTGTTATTGTAAAGGGAATTGAAATTGTAAATTTGTAATCCCCAATCATTTACAAGTATTCCCTAATGTCCTATTATTTCCTTTCCACTGCTACAATCATTTCACTGCTGTCTCTGACGCTATACACACTCTAATATTATATATCTAGGTACACATAATCTTAAATTAATTAGATTTAACTCATTGTGCAGTATTTTTATTTGACGTTATTATTTCAAAGTATCAGACAGCTAAGTTAATGTAAAAAAAATATAAATAATTTATAAATTTACTAATATACCAGCATTCATTTAAACAACATAAATATATCTTCAAATTATTGAAATACCTTCTGTAGAACAATAAGTTTAACTTCATTTGAAAAACAATGAAAGTGGTTGTAATGATTATGAAATTCAATATATGGGACCCACAAAATAATGTACAAAATGGCAGAATATACATCACTAGGGGGCGGAATATATGCAAAGTGCATATATATGCATTTTTTGCATATTTTGTAAATTTTATAACGAAATGCATATTTTTCACAAATTATTATTTTA
>JAHWXV010095195.1:0-11329 GCA_024586415.1 Phrixothrix hirtus
GCACTGAAGCAGAAATATGTTGAGTTCATGACTGAATATGAGTCGTTAGGACATATGACAGAAATAACGACCAATGATATTCATAGTGAAGGGTACTATTTATTTCATCACGCCGTATTTAAGGAGGATAGCGCGACAACAAAGTTACGTGTAGTATTCGTCGGCATTATCGCTTAATGATGTACAAATACCAGGGCCTACATTACAAAATGACTTGCTAGAAATTTTATTGAGGTTTAAACAACACGCTTTTGTCCTAAAAGCAGATGTGGCAAAAATGTACCGCCAAATTTGGGTTAAAATGAACCATTGTTCCAAAAACCTGTATGGGGTCAGAGTCCGTTAGAGCCATTAAAAAGTTTTGAGCTGAACACAGTTACATACGGGAGGACCAGTGCTCCATTCTTAGCTATTAGGTCATTGCAGCAAATGTCATGCGATTGTGAAAACACAAATCCTGGAATAAGTAAAATCATTAAACGGGACTTTTATGTAGATGACATCCTAACAGGTTCAGAATCTGTTGAATCACTCATTCATATTAAGTGAGAAATTACGCGGGCACTTGCCACTGCTGGATTTGAGTTTCGAAAATGGCAATCAAATTTTACACAAATCTTAAGTGAGAGTACAAACCCAGAAAATACTCATCTAGTAGCAAAATTTAAGTATGTAGAATCGAAAACTCTTGGAATTCATTGGGATCAATCGAAAGATCAATTTCAATACGTATTAAGAACTAAAAATGCAAAACGTGTAATTTTATCAAAAAGATCCTAAATTTTTGATCCATTAGGGTTAGTAGGTCCAACCATATTGATATCAAAATTGATATTGCAACAATTATAGCAACTTAATTCAAATTGGGACGAATCTTTCCCCAAATAACTGTACACGAAATACTATGAATTCAAACAAAATTTGCATCAATTAAACAACATATCATGTTATTTGTGCAAATGCAAAACATTTAGAGCTGCATGTATTTTGTGATGCTTTAGAACGAACTTACGGTGCATGTCTGTATCTAAAATCGGTGAACCAACAAGGAGAAATAACTAGCAACCTACGCTGTGCAAAATTAAAGATATCACCGCTCAAATCAGTCTCCCTACCCAGATTAAAGTTATACGGAGCGTTATTGTTGGCACAATTAATTACGAAGGTAAAAAAGTCATTTATAGTCTCGATTCGCGAGGAATATTACACAACTGACTGAACTATTACCTTATCATGGATTTCAAAGTGACCAAGCTGTTGGAAACAATTTGTTGCGAATCGGGTGTCACAAATTCAACACTTAACAAATCCATAATTTTGGCGGCATGTCCCAACATCGCAAAATCCCGCAAATATCATTTCACGGGAATTATAACCACAAGATTTAAATAATTCAGATTTATGGTGGCATGGTCCATCTTTCCTGAAACAAACTCAAAAATTCTTGCCTAAATTGGCTACATTGAGTAATGAGCACAACCTCGAAGAAAAGATCATTCCAAGGCATACACTCACACCTATAGTTGTCACGGGATTTATTGCAATCTAGAAGTATTCAAGTTATACAAAATTGAAAAGAATTGCCGCCTATGCTCACAACTGTAGAATGTCAAGGGAAAACAGATGTTCAGGTTCATTAACTACACTAGAACTCCAAATGGCAGAGCGATCCCTAATAAAATTAGTTCAGAATACAGAGTTTTACAAGGAGATTGGAGATTTAGTACAGACGGGACACGTCAATAAATCCAGTAGGTTGTTATCCTTGAATCCGTTTATGGATAAAGATCGAATTCTTCGCGTGAGGGGTAGGTTACGCCACTCTATGTACACATTTGAAAGGAAACATCCTATTCTTCTACATAAATCCCATCATTTCACAAAACTACTAATAAGGTATGAACACATACGGCTACTTCATGCTGGTGAGACAACCACATTAGCAAAACTTCGTGAAAAATTCTGGATACTAACTGGTAAAAGTAGCGTAAAACATAGTTTAAAAAGTTTCATATCGTGTTAACGAGTAAATCCTAAATCAGTACTCCCACTAATGGGAGATCTACCTTCATGTATAGTGGAGTCAATTAAGCCATTTATTCGAACTGGAATAGATTTTGCCGGTCAATTTCTTATCAAAGAGGGTGTATATAAGCGTAAAAGGTTATTAAAGGCGTATGTTGAACTTTTTGTTTGCATGGCGACTAGATCAATACATTTAGAATTGGTAAACAGTTTATCAACCGGCGCATTCCTAGCTACATTAAACAGGTTCACTGCGCGTAGGGGATAATTCAAGAAATATATTTAGATAATGGTACAACTTTTGTAGGTGCGAATAATCGATTACAATCTATACATAAATTATTTAGTTACAGAATCAATGGTAGAGAAATAATTAACAAGCTTGTTCAAAATAACATTTCTTGGAAATTCATACCACCCAGAAGTCCCAATTTTGGTGGGCTTTGAGAAGCAGCGGTACGGTCAGTCAAAACATATTTTAAGCGAGTGATAGGTGAAGCACATTTAACATTTGAACAGTTTAGCATAGTATTAGCACAAATAAAGGCCGTATTAAATTCCCGGCCTATATCTGCCCTATCCAATGATCCAAACGACCTTTCGTGCCTCACTTCAGGACACTTCCTGATAGGTGATGCTCTCGTTTCGGTACCACATCCAAATCTGCAGCAGATAGCTGCAAGACGTTTGTCTCAATTGCAACGTCTTAAGAAAATTCAGTAACATTTCTGGCAACGATGGAATGTGGAATATGTTGCAGAATTACAGCAACGAACAAAGTGGAAATCATCAACAGAAGCGCCAAAAATTGGACAACTTGTTCTTATTAAAGAAGATAACCTGCCACCGTTACGATGGATGCTGAGAAGAATAGTGCAGACCCATCCTGGAGCAGATCAAGTGGCCAACGTTGTGACAGTGAAAACGGTGCATGGTCAAGTAAAGTGCTCAGAATCGCGTGTTTGTGTAGTGCATTTTACTCGGACAAATAATAAGACCTATGAATGTAAATGGATAGTAGAGCTTGACAATATTTTATTATTTCTTTTTTTTCATTATTAATTAAGTTAAGAATTTTAGGTTGTATGTACATATTAGTTCCCATATAAGTTTATTGAAATCGTCCCTTCAATGGGGGTGCATTATGTTGGGTTATGTATAAAGTGGGTTTGAATATTGTAAATATGTTTCTTTATACCTTAGGGAACGTATAAATTAATTATAAATTACTTCAGTAATTCTTGCATTAATAGAAAATAATTTGTAAATATCTACAATTTAACGTAACATAAATACTTTCTTTGAAATCTATGTTTAAGTAAAGGTTCTTGAATTTGTATAAATTATCGTTGCGAAAGTTAAAGACCTTGGCTCGGGTTTAGAAATATCATACCGAATAATTCAGGTACGAGTAACATTATCTGGATCTTAAGGTATTAGTTTTCCTTATACTTTTAGTCTTGTATGAGTCGGGTTGTAGACATGTTACCGTCAAGATAACAACAAGTACAAAAATAAATACTAAATTTAACATAAATATTTTTATTAGTTATTACAGTTCAAATTAGCCCTTTTATTAATTATGCGATTACGAAACGCCGTATTCGCCCGAATACAATATAATTAACTAATTAGGTATTTAATTATGTATTCGAAGAAAATCGTAAGGAAAACCGTTTTAAAAGCTTCAAAATGTAAGGTAATTACATTAAGTCTGATTAATAGGATTGTTTTAAAGATATCAACTATTACAATATTCCTATAGTATCCCTTTTTTAAAATTGCTTTTGAAACAGCGTATAAAACAATGTTTGATTATTGTAAGTTGAATTGGGAAAATTATTACGCCATTCCTCTGAATACTGTTACATAACCAACTAAAAATCTAAAACGTGTCAAAGTGTTTAAAGTATTTTTATTTCAAGTGTGAGATGATGTCACACAATTTCAAAAATGAAAATCGATTTTTAGGTGTAAAATTAAAAAATGTCAATAAATAATTACTTAAGCTGTTTTTACATTTAAACACATTTTCTTAATACGATGCATGACTAAACTCTATTTTTATTATTATCAGTTATTAATAAATAACTTCTTCAAAATTGTTAAAAAAATTGTATACATCATTTCTAAATACTTTCAATTATGTAAAAGGGCAATCCCCTTATCCTGTTATTTATTATAGCAAACAAATCGAAATGTGCTTCTACAGCTGTAAAAGCGCATG
The DNA here is from genome assembly GCA_024586415.1 of Phrixothrix hirtus. Taxonomy (NCBI): domain Eukaryota; kingdom Metazoa; phylum Arthropoda; class Insecta; order Coleoptera; family Phengodidae; genus Phrixothrix; species Phrixothrix hirtus. Next base: position 4,253 of record JAHWXV010095195.1, read on the forward strand.
TTATTGTAACTTGATACTGTTAGGTAAGTCAGTTATAAATTTATTAATAATTTAACAGTTTTAGTTTGAATGCAACCATAAGCGGCTTGTTGTACATAATTAGAAAAAAGGAAATTTTTTGTATTCGTATTACTTTTTAGGGTCTACTTTCATTCCTTAAAAGGAATGTCATCTTATCTGAAACACCCTGTATATTTATAATTCCATACAGGTATTAATAGCTGGATTTGTTTTAAAGGATTTGTTGTCAAGTAGCTTGCTATACAATACGCATCTTATAGTTCGCCACTTCGATATGAATACCTCCTAAGGCTGTGGTCATTTTAATAGCCGGTACCATTTTAATTAATGCGGATGCGTACGGCTGTTTTAGACAATTTAATTTACTGGAATGATTTGATAAAACACGTAGGTATAAACTTGTAACTAATCTGCACGTAAAATAATTTTTTTTGCATAAATTAAATACAAAAATGGTGGTATTGGTTAATATTTCTACAATGTAGGACATTTAGGGCGTAAGTTCTATTACACCAATTCAAAACTTTTAAATTGTAGTGAGACTCATTTAAAGGAGAAATTTTATTAGAAGTTACAGCCCGAAACGAAAGCAAACTTTTAATTTTAATTGTAAATAGTAACTTTAGCTAACAATTTTAAGTATATAAAATTACTTAATTCAGTTTTCATTATACTAATTTATTTTATTAATAAATTGTGCAATTATTTAATAAAGTCTAACGTCTTAATAATTTGATAATTGAATAATATTGTCCAGGTTAGACTAATAAAAATAAAAAAATGAGATATTCAATAACCTTTGAAACATTACTACTAGATAATAAAAATCATATCTTAATTTAGAAGAAATAGACTTATCGCTCGTTGTTACCAAATTTAGCAATATTTTTGGAAAATTATTATTGGGTAATTGGTCTAAAGTTACTACACTTTCTACAGTCAACATTTCACACTAATTATTCTGTAACTGCCGAAGATAAGGGGGGTATAAAGCAGTCAATGTGTTAGAATGGATTCGGCTTTTAGCCCTGATTTATTGTATTAATAGATTAAAATTAAATTTCACTTTATGTATTATAATGCAGGTATTCAAATTTTAATATATTGTAACTAACTTTATATGAATAAATTATTAATTATCATCAAATTATTAACTTTGTTAGTTGAAATAACATTACCCTCTTAAAAATACATTTTTCCTAATACGTAATTAAAATACACCGAGGAATCATAATTTAACCAATCAAAACACGATAATTTGCAACATAAGCTTATTAAGAATCGAGAATTTCGAATAACCAATAAAATATATTTATTCCAAGAATGATAATTGCAATGATAACCAGTCTATATTATTAAATAATGAATTTTACGTCAGTTAGTTTTCTTACAACAGTCATTTGTTTATCACGATGTCTGAAGACACGAAAATTGGATATGGATCTATTATCAAATTCCTTACTTGAGAAGGTCTTTCTCCTCGAAACATTATACGGGGAAAATTTTCCGTCTTATTCTGTTGTTAATTAGTGGTCAAAACGGATTAGAATGGGACAGGAGTTCTTGAAATATGACGCCAGAACAGGGAGAACGTGGAAGTTGTTCAGCCGACAGCATTGCTCTTGTTGAAGATCTCGCATTAGACGACCAATGCTTGCAAATGAATGAAATAGCACAAAAAGTGAGACTTTAAGATACAATCGTTCACCGATCCTGCACAATCATTTAGGTATGAATAATATTAATGCAAAGTAGGCCTCCAACATCTCCCGGCAGTTCAGCGCCAACGTCGTGTTGAATGTGCTCGATCCTCTTTGGAGCTCTGTCGAAAAAATTCTGCGGACGTGTGAAGGCAATTGTCACAGGAGATGAAACCATGGTTCCCTTTTATGATCCTATATCCAAAAAGGAATTGGCGAAATAGCGCCGAAAAAGGAGAGGCATGGCCAAGAATGTTCAAGGTCTATTAGTCAACAAAAAAGATGACAGTTACGATATTTTAGGATTGTGAAGGCATTCTTCTTATAAATTTTAAAGAACACAACACCACAATCAACGGGGCATTATATGCAGGACTCGTGCATAAATTACGACAAAATATTCAGTAGAAAAGACGTGAGAAACTTACCAACGGCGTGCGTTTACGCCACGACAATGCAGTCGCGCTCACTGTTGGAATTACGCAAGCCTCAATTGATGGCTGCGGCTTTGAACAAATCAATCACCCTCCGTATGGTCTAGATACGGCCTCCAGTGACTATTAACAAGTTAAAAATTTGAAAATGGAACTTTGATGACACCATTTCAGTAACGACGAAGAGATGAAGGCTGCAGTTTCAACACATTTTGAAGATAAGCCGAAAGAATCTCTTTTTAAGGGTATTGAATTGTTACTGAAACTGTAATTAAAAGTGAAATCTACTTAAGAAAATACTTTAGTATTTATAAACAAAATTCAAACAAATATTTTCTTAAAATTCATTTACAATTAAACAAATGCATAAGTTTAGAAAAGGATTTATAAAATAAAATGCAGAACGGAAAACCCTTTTCTTAGTTAGAGACATGTCAAAGTAATCTTGAGACCTATTCAAACGGTCAAATCGGCAAATCAACACAGTAAATTTTATAAAATAGGAATAGAAGCAAACCTGACAAATAACAATTTTAAGAACAAGTGAAGTAAAATACAAAAATTTAAATTATGTTACGTATTGGTCGTCATAGAAACGCGAAAGCTTATATAAAGGCAACTTCTGCCGACACGAAGTCTTTCGGTGGTTTCCAGTCCTCAGATGGCATCGAGCCTTTTGGTGGCATACAGTCTTTTGGTGACATCCACTCTTTAGGTGACAAGCCCAAAGTAGCTAAGTAGTGCTACTAACAAACAACGGAAGTGACTACTAAGCAATTCTCGCATTATTGATAATAAAAGACATAAGGGAGTTCAGCCTGGATTTCTCAAGTTTAAAAAACGCACAACTAAAAGCCAAAGGCCCATTTGAAGGTAAATTCAAATATTTACATCTTAATTCAAATCTCAATGTGAAGAAAATTCTTTGTTGTGAGTTACTCCTTCGAAGAAAATCAAATAAATTCGAAGAGATCAATCACACAGAAAATTTAAGTAAATGAAAGTTCAATTAACTGTTAAATATTGGCATCTAGTGAATTGCAAGTTTTGATTCATTCTCTAAAAAAATAAAGACTTTTTTAATTGAAGATTTGTGTATTTATTGTTGATTGCATTATTTAAAGAATACTATGCTTTAAACACTTTAATTAAAATTAATAAAGTGAAAAGAGCCTGATTCGCCTAATTATATTATTATTGTAATTGATTTTGGTTTATTTTAACATATATGATATTTTATTGCTTTAAATAAATAAATTGAATTTTTATATCTAATTCTGGTTTTTAGACCCACATTTATAATATAAAGAAAAGTATACGCATGAAGGTATGCGTGTTTATAGTTAAGTAAAAGTTCAATTTTCAGAGTCTATTGATACCTTTGAAAACAATAGGTTGCAGCTACCTGAGTTTACGACTCAAACAGTTAGAAATTTATTGTTCGCTGTATTGTATATTTAGATGATAAGGCTACCAGCTTTAAATATTAAATAATTACTAACCCAATTAAGCGATGCAGAGAACAACAATGTAATAAATACATTGATGTCAGGGGCATTATATTGAAAAATAAAGTTTAATTGTAAATCTACGCCGTTTCTTTCATAGTCGGGCCAGAAAATAACATAAAACAAAACAGTTCAAAACATAAAATAAACATAAACATGTAAACTAATATCAGTAGACATATTATAAGTTTAATTAAACTTTTATATGGAATTTTAAGTATAATAATTTCAATTTATAAGATTTGAAAATATAAGGTTAAAACCACAAAGGTAAAGTTTTAATTATAAAAGGTTTACCTCAAATAATTTTTAAATATGCAAATATGATTTAGACTCTATCCTCAGTGTAAAATTTTCTGATGAAATAAACTTTTAAATGGATATTACAAAATAGAATAGTTGTGGTTGAAGTAGGTTGCAATTTCAACACAAGCTCTTGGACCACCGACTTGATTCCCATAGCATTATTAAGAACACATAACAGATAATTCAGAACAACAGAGACTTACCTATTCAAATTCTGGTGGAATTTATATTAACTTGTTCTTAGACCTTGAGGGGGAATTTCTAATTGAAATATCTCTTGATTTAAAGCCTTTTAGATAAAAATCTTCAGCCCATATAAGTTCCTGGCAGCCATGAATCCAATGAGTATATTACATTTTAAATCTCTTACAATTTTGAACAAAGCAAAGTAAAATCCAGGAAAGAACTACAAAACCACTGATTAGGCAGTAATTTGCTATAAAAGAGAGCCATTGTTTAGATAATTTCCAGTAACCTCGAACTTTGTGAAGAAAAGTTGTCATCAAAATCATAAAATATATTTAATTAAATAAAATTAACATTAAACCTTAAAATTTCTTAATAGGCCTCTATACCCGTCGATATTGTAATTCCAATGCAGATTCCTTAAAAAGTGTTAAAATCGAATGCACTTTTCGACATGTTATTTAGAGACGAACCCAGAATTTGGGACAGCTATTGTTTTCCTCTAAATATCTATACTGTTTATTTTGAGAGGCAAAAAAGGTAAATTTTGTATTATCAAGATCTGTCCAAAATTAAGGAATGTACTTAAAGATATTATGTGAAGTTTCAGTCCTAAATGAGCAAAAATAAAAGAGTAGTTTGAGAATTACGAAATAAAATGTATGTATCCAACTAATTACGCCACCCACCTGAGGAAACGATACATTGTTTACTATGCATAGGCGAGTGCTTCTTGTTTTGTAACATGCAGCACTTAAGTAACTCGACGTTGTATTTTAATTTCGAGTATGATTTCTGATTTTCTATTATGTTGTTTGCAAGCAATGCTTCAGTACATATATTTAAACTACATTAACTTAAAAATGGGAATATATTCTAAACGACTCTTTTTAATTATTTTCAATATTTTTGTCTTTTGCGTAAAACAGGTAGTCGGAGATGCATTCTCTTCTAGTTCGTCGTTTTTTTCTGAACCCAACATTTTTTGCTCTAAAAGATATGTTTAACTTTTTTAATGCTAAATTTTCTGACGGGTCCAAATCTGGAAGGCACGATGTCCGAATTTAATTCATTCTGTGTCAAATTTACATTTGTTCAAAAATTGTAAATTGACTACTGTGCAACATAATTTTCAGTTTAACCCGATGTAACTATTGCAATTTTCAAGCTGTTTAAACATTTTTTTTATAAATTACATGTACTTTTATTATGAGTGCAACGGTTGAATTCAATTTTTACTAAAAGGAATATGTTATTATTGAAATACAAAAAATTAATAATAGTTGCTTCGAGAATTTAATTTCGTATTGAAATTCTCGAGATGCGAGGAAGTTTTTATTTGTAGCTCAATTATAATAGCGCTTTCGCCGTTAGAATCGCAAAATACAGTAGTTATTTTTTTATTTGAAATTTTTTTTCTAAAATATGTACATTTTTCATAAAGAGTAGTTAAAGTTGGAGTTGGCATTAGCAATTAGCTTATGCTTGCTATCCACTACTACGGGGCATCCTACATTGATAAAAACCACAAATCTCGTACTTTTTTTATTTTAAAGAATATTAACACATTTTGCTAAACAAATACAACTAGTTGTACAAAAAGAACTTTTGTACACATTTACAATTAAACGACCATCTTTATATTAAAATAAGCGTTATATTACGGTTAAAAAATTTCCATCCAAAGATTGTAGAATCCATAATCTTTTCCAAAACGACTTGTCGTACCAACTCTGGTAGATTCATAGCTTCTTTACATTTCAAAGATTCTAAACCCATTTTGGATGATACCTATTACATAGCATTACGTCGATTGCACTCATTAGAAGCCAAACTCACGAAATTTCCAGATCATTATCAACTATACAAGGAGTTTATGCAAGATTACCTATAGACAGGGCATATGACTTTGAGTTCAATTTCTATGACAAAATCAATCCTTGATTCTTCCTATTTCATTCCGCATCATAGTATTTTCAATACTTCAAAAATAATGGTTGCATTTGATGTTTCGCAAATAGGTTCTAAGAGTTTATCATTGAATCACACGCTTTTTTCCGCTCCAAAACTTCAAACTAATTTGAGAGACGTACTACTCGATTTCCGAATTCACGCAGTAGTTTTTTCCACAAACAAAAACAAATGTTTTGTCAAATACTGATAAATCAGTCACGCAGGCGATACAAAAATATAGTTTGAAGATTTTCCATTGATCAGGAAGTTCAAGTTTACACTTTAAACACGGTCGTGTAAGATCTAACGTTCTGTCCATATCAAGAATGCTGAACGCTCCATCTGTTGAAAATCCTGCAAACTTGGTTTTCAGAGAGACAACTCACAAACAACTACGAGATGCTGACATATGGTGGAAGGGTCCTTACTTTTTAACTCTGCTTCGTTTCAAATGGCATGCTGTCCCCGATATTAGTTTTTTTTAACAACCAAGTCGTCAATGAGCAACAACTAATCTTTGCAACTACCGTAAAGGTCAATGACTTAGATTAAGTTATAAATAAATATTCTTCTTTATCAAAAATGCAACGCACTATTTTCTATTTACGTCAGTTACTTCTAAAGGAAAAGCAGCTTTCGTATATTTCTTCCAAAATATCAACTTCCGAAGTACATAAAGCAATAATTGTTCTCGTGCGTCATGTCCAGATCACAGTTCTTCCACATATTTTTTCGTGACTAGAAAAGAGACGTTTGCTTCCAAAACCTTTCCGAAAACTTTCGTTATTCAAAGACGCGGATGATTACCTAAGAGTAGGTGGTCGTTTACGTCATTCTAAACTTTCATATTCGTCAAAACATCCGTTACTCTGTCACGCTCGATTCTTAGTCAACAGTATAACTCAGAGCGAGTGCGACATATGCCATTTAGAAATTAGGTTGTTCCTTCTTTCCGGAAATCCCGTGGAA
>JAHWXV010095196.1:0-19389 GCA_024586415.1 Phrixothrix hirtus
TTTAACCAAATCGAAGTTTTAAAGCGAATTTTATATTCCCAAATTCTGTCCCTAGACGGCGACACATACCGGATAAATAAACTATATTTAATGAATTTCCGAAATTAGGTTTGTTAATTAACACCAACCTTCATTTCTGAAGTACTAATGCAAGAAAAAGAATTATTTACTAATTTACATATATAGAAACATCCAAAACGAATTTTCGATTTTTAAATATCCCCATTCGACCCAAACGAAATCGTAATACCTATATACAAGGCGTACTCAAATGAATACACTATAATTAATAAGGAATATTTAACAGTCAAAGATGAGACCGGGACAGCATATCATAATTAAAGATGACAAAGTAAAATTTAAGAAAATTAAGTTTAGACGAATAAAAAATTAAATAAATCTAGAATTTTAAGTAACAAAGTCAAAATAAGTGAACTAAAAGATTGTATTTAGAGTAATCCAAAGTAAAAATGCTTTTCTCTTACACTACATTACGAATATTCAAATAGCTTTAAAATCCAAATTATTACGTAGTAAAAAATTTTGAAGTACGAATATCAAAATTATATGAACCTTTTATATCTAAGTTCGAATGGTAAAATGCATTGCAGTTCTGTAAATACAGTTAATAAAGTTGAAAACTAGTTAAATTTGGAGCTGAATAAATAAACTAATCATACCATTTAATCTTTGCAAATATATAAAAGTTAATAATATAATAAACAAATATTGAAATATAATACAATTTGATTGTATGAAATTTAAGTATAAATCAAAAAGTAATAAAATTTGAAATATAAATTGAATTTATTTGTTAAACCAATGTATAATGATACTATTCGTTAAATTATCGTTAGTTCTACGATAACAGAAAAAAAGGGTTATGTGCTGAATTATTATACAGAAAAAGTAACAGATGTATGAGTCTAACGGAATTCAAGGCGGATTAATAAAATCAAGGAAATTTATAAATGATGACGGATACTTTCGGAGGAGGTTCTTTTGAACTTACTTGTGTTTAGCCCAAGGTCTAAAGGTGACCTAATATAATCACTTTAGATACCATCATAAGTTACAGAAGGTGAATCCAGATAATAAAGAATTTAGTGGAAAATTACTGATAAAAGTAAACACGCGGCCCACAAAAACTAATTAACCGTTCTGCACAAGGGATACGTCGGTACCATCTTGAGATTACATAAATCATAGCATTGAAGTAATAAATAGGATGAGTAGTAAATTTCATATTAAAGCTCAAAATCTATCAACGTGGTAGTTTGCATCACAAAGTCAATAGCAGAATTTGAAGAACGAAATTCTTCAAATAGTTTAGCTCGGCATTTATTATAAATTCCATATTATTGAAATTTGGTTTTATTAAAATATAGAATACTAAATACAGCAAATGGAAAAAAATACAAACAGTAAAATACGTAATAATTAAAACCCGTTACAAGTCATAGAATTTTTTTCAAACTTCGGATGACTTCACATTTTCGAAAAAAAGGACCCATACAGATTTTCTTGCGTCCTGAAGTGCCATCCGTTCCTATGCAAGGCATATACTCTCTCTCATTTTGCCCTTTCACAATCTTTGCAATGATCTTTTCTTTTTATGGCGCCGTTCAATTTAAAGGAAGTCAAATATTATTTAAATCAATATATTCTTCGAAATACAAGTTTTATTGTTGCATTTTACGTAAGCAGCTTGTTAGAGTTTTCTTCTGAAAATGCCGGGCGCCCTGGAGATAATCTTAACATCTTTTCAATCTTTCAAGCCAATGTTCAACAATTTTAGGTTCTTCAAATTGATCGTTTATGTTGGTTAACTCATTTTCAATAATCTTGCACTTTCTCCAATATAGAATTTACCACGGTTGCAAAAAATTTTGTAAATGCAACATTTATTATTTTTATTTACATTAAAAGGCTTTTAATGTTAATTAAACTTAGGTCCAAAGGATTATGAGAACTGAAAGTGGTTCTGATTTGAAATATTTTACTTGTTCATATGTTTTCAGATACAGCAGCAACATATGGTAACACCAGAATGACAACATATAGAGTATGTGTTATATTGCAAGCCACATCTGTTCTACACCTCGTCACGAAGCTCAGCACAGAGCCATTTTAGTGGATAATTTGTTGTATATTTTGGCGCTCAATAAAGGCTAGTTAAGTTCGTAATTATTCCGAAATCATTGTTCCAAGATTGATTCATTGGATTGCAAATAAATTATTGGCGTTATACTTTCCTAGGTAGAATTTCTTCTGCTGCTCCCTTATAATATGTTTAATTTTGACTTCCAGCTTACTTTTAATAACTTTTCGGAAAAGTTTAGTTTATGTATCGTTTATAATCTTGCGTTCAATTCTTTACGCCCTTTATGAAGATAATAATGTGCTTCCCTTGCCATATCTGATTGACTCTGATGATGCACCTTGTGGAACTCCCATCCTTAGGTGATCATACATATATATCAATCTTCTCCATAGTATTTGCTTGTTATCTGCTCGTTATGCATTATGTTGTATTTCCTAAGGGCGTTTCTTCTATTCTCGCTATCTGATATTAAAGGTTCAACATAATGTGGTATCCATTTAGCCATTGTTACTGGATTAGCTAATTTGATTGTAATCCACTTTATAACGCGTAAAAGAACAAATAGAATTAAATTCGCAACGCAAAGAATGAGATACACATACACACAAATACTTGGCTCATACAATTAGCCCATAGGTGTGTCAATGAGTGATTATGGATAACATGTATTCAAATATAAATTGGTGAAACTTCGCTAATGAGAAGAAAAGTGAGGACGGTGGTACAGTTTTAAGTATTCTAAAAGAAAAAAGGATTGGTACGACGAATAAATAAAACCTTACTGCGTAACTTGTAGACGATGGTCTAAAATAATTCTAGAAAAGTTTCATAGGCGCTACGCTGTTTACCAAGATGAATATAAGATAAACAAAGTAACTTCGTCACTTAACTTAATTAAAAGAGATTACTTACATTCACACCTAAAATCGGCAGGAAGTGTTAAATATAATTAACAGTTAATGATGAAAAGGAAGCGATAATTACGATTACCCTGTATATGGTGCATTTTTTCGGCGGTAAAAATATATGTGGATTAAATTTAGGTAAATAATAACAAACTATCTCTGACTAAAAAGTAACATACTAGTTAAAGGGTAATTTTGTTGTATTATCGATCGTAATTAAATGAGATATGACAACAAATTCAACACAGATATATATTTGAATATTTAACTTGTCATTGTATAGGAATCAATTTTAATGAAAATATAAAATCAGTTTTCCATTAATTTTACAAAATAGTAACTGTAAAATCTGACATAGTTACTAACGTAAATACTAGTATATGTAAAATTGATTTAGAAAATCTAACTAAATTTTGAATTAAATACAACCACAAAAGTGTAGAATATATGTTGGTAGATAACAAATGTGACTTCTTACGTCAAACTTGTAAATTTGAAGAACATCTTGTTAAAAAAAATGAAGTCTTTATCGAATAATTTCAACTTTAAGTAGGTCCTGCGTTGATAGAAAGGTTTTTCTTTAAAATTTGATACACTATTATCATATCTACCAAGTTTATATCTTTATACGACTTTTTTTACTCAACTATGATAGATAAAGAAATACACGCAATAGATACTTTGAGTTGCTTTGATAAAATTAAACGTAGTTTCATACAATTAGAGGTTTAAAATTAAATGGCTATAAGTCAAAGATTTTATTACAGGTCAAAAATTGCAGAAATAGCTATAATACGAAGCTCACGTCTTTGAAGTATAAGTGAATAAAATCTGAAAATTTAATTTAACTACACAGAATATATTAACTTAAATCACATGCTATAGTGATAGTAAATACATACTTAAGTCGGCGAGATAAAAACTACTGCAAACAGTTCTATCTGATCTGATCTGATTGTCAGTTGAAGAAGTCGTACGCTACGGATGTTCTTAACTTGCCAATGCGAAGTTTTGGAGTCATTCTTTCTATATAAAATATATTCATAAGTCGAGGTAAACGCAATCGTGCTAGGATAGTCTTGAGCTTTAGTTGTTGTTCCTATGAATGTATGGCCAGCAACTGGAACAGAGCGACAATGTAAGCTGAGTCCAGTAAATTAAACAATTAAAAGGAGTAGATGCCCGTATCAAGAAAACAAACTAATCTTCCACCATGTTGTATGAGGAACGGGTGTAGAATGAAAGATAAGTAGCACAAAAAAAATTTGCGAGCACCTATATAAAAATGTCTTTCAAGTCGCATTGTCTCAATATGAATGCCTAAATATTAACGTTTACCTTGTACGGCACAAAAGCTTGTTTTCAAAACTAAATTAAACTACATAATTCGAAGTAAGAAAATAAATTTACACTTTAATGAGTGATTAAATTATCTCAAAAAAAAATTAAGTAAATTTAAAGCACACAACTAATAAATTTTATATATTATTTACCAAAGACCAGGAAATATAGGTTTTAGGGCCCCATGAGCCATGTGCCCGTCGACAGGATATCCCAAAAACGAATAATCGTAGATAAACAAAATTTTATATTGAAGTTTGTATCTATCTGACCACGTAACTGCAACAATATAACGGACAACAGGATAACCGAAAGTACCATTTTACTCATGCCTTTTTTCATTTTTCGCGATTTTCTGAAAATCTGCACTAACGATTTTTTAAAACTTGATATGTTTCTTAATTACTTAATTCCGTCTTATATGAATCACGCAGTGTCCTATATAAATTTTATAAAATCAAATAACCGGAAACACTTGCGATTATAATTGTGAACAACATACCTCAAAACCCAATTTTAGTTTCCTATCTTTCATACATGCGACGGCATGAATTTAGTTAAAAGCGAATGAACGGAAGTGCTACTTTATTCTTGGGATTTTTAAGTTTTTTACAAGTTTATCGAAAATGGCTCCAACAATTTTGTTAAAATTTACTACAATTGTTTTATCTTTGCTGACCTTCTCCGGGAACTTTTCGGTTTTTCTGAAAAATTGTGTTGAAGCGAGCTGTTCGTGAAAAACTCTGGAGGTAAGCAGCGTCAAATAATACGTAAGAGGGAGTCGTGTGTTGATTCACATCCGATTTTTGCGTTTATTTTGACAATGTTACTAACTTTTGTCGTTTTCCTTAATATAATTCTCTCTTCATTTATTCGTTAATTATTGGTCGGTTCACTTACTATTAATAAGGCAAATAAAATAATTTAACCGATTTAACTGTTCAGAACGAAGACATAATCAAACTTGAGAAATGGAAACAAATTCCAAAATATGGTTATCCTTCGAGTGAAGAAATAAGAGAATTTTGCAAGCCGGCCCTTATTTGTGTGGTGGTTAGTATGTTTGCCTCTACACCCAAAGAACGCGGTTTCAAACCTCATCGGGTTCGCCACAATTTTCAGCAGAAAAATTATTTAAAAAAATGACTTTTTCTCGGATACGGAAGTAAGATCGTAGATCCGGTGTCAATATGACGTTTGGCACGTTGAAAATCGCTATTGGGGGTGAAACTCTTCTAAATTCTAGTGGGCATGACGAAATGTTTATAGCAGTTTTACTTAAGATGGCCAAAGCAATTTTTTCAACCCAAAATCTCAGTCACAAAGCAAACAAATAAATACTTTGCAAGCCTTTACTACCTATAACAAACCGTATACCCCTCAGTTCGGTATTGATCTTCACCAACCTTTTTCTCCAAGTTAAAATATTTGAAAATTCATTGGCCTTGTAACGCCCACAAGCTTCCACTATAACTTTGGGTGATTAAGTCAAGCCTACTTGTCACGTGATCCGATATCTGTTGCTTGTTATATGCACCGCCGCAGCGCCCTATTCAGGTATGGTTTTAGCGTTATTTAAATCTATCCAATCCTTTGTAAATGTTTAGAAACTCAAGGACATCCTTACTTATCAGATCATCCAAATTAAGGCATTAAAAGCCTTAAAAGAAGACCCTTTCACTCGAAAGTCTGACGGAATCGCTGTGGAAAACTTTGAGATTGTGACAATTAATTGCTTATTTATCGATGTTGAAAGACTAAACAAATTGGCGAAAAATCCGAATTTGCTAAAACCACAGTTATCAGAATCACTGATCATTGTGCTACAACTTATCTCACTTAAACAAACACACGAGCGTGAAAATTGCTGCCAAGAGTTTTTAAATGAATAATATTTGAAAACAATTGTCATTGGAGGTGAGACTATGGTCATACACAACCATTCGCTGTTCAAAAGTTCCTGACGAAAGGTTATATTGGCGCAGTCAATCAAAAAAAAAGTTATGGCCTTATTTTGTGAAATCTCAAGGAATTTTGTCCACTGAGTACAAAAATATCATCATTGCGGTCGCAAAGTATTGCGCAGATTTACTGCATCTTTTACAGTATGAAATTAGGGAGAAAATCCTCTCCCATTTATCCTACAGTCCAGTTTTTGCACTCACTGTTTGTTGGAAAAATAATCTAATTGGAAAGGAAGAGATTGATGAAAAGGTCCAAGTAACACTATTTGTGGTAATAAATAATAAATTTCTTCTCAACTTATTATTTTCATGCTTAGGTAAATTTATTTATGTTAACTATATGAATAGATTAAAAAGTTCTCTTTGCTTTTGTTCTAAACTGTTACAAAGTTTCCACTTAAGTAAGCTTTCATTTTACCGGAATTTAATATTCAACAGAATGTAAAATAGCCTTTCTTTTGTATTCTTTCACAGTAACAGTATAATTAAATAGTGACATTGAATAAAATGGCGTTATTTAAGACCTCTGTTAAATGTATTTCGTAAAGGAGACGGACGCCATCCTGTTTAATGTCAAATTATGTAAACTCAATATAGAAAATGCTCAAGTATTTTTTTTTAGAATAGTTAACGAATAGTATCTGTTTTTATTATAATAAGTACGACACTTTAATTTGTTTCTAAATATTTTTCAACGAAAGTTATCGTTCTACATTTTGTATATACCAGGGCTAATTAGAAAGTAATATTCACACTCTTCTATAACCAAGACACCGCTGGTAGAATTTTTGAAATAATTTTTAGTAACAAACCAACTCCAAAAGAACGCTTTACAGAAATGCGATCTGTGCATTCAATTTCAAAATTAGAAATCTTGGCAAAATCTTCCTGTCCTAACTGTACAGAGTAACAAAATTTCCTAAAAGTTCCTTAAAATACGCACGGGAGGTTAGATTGGATTATTATCACATTTTTATCTTTGAAACAAATTGAAACTAAAACAAAAGTTGTTTAATAAAATTAAATGTTTCTGAAAAAAATTAAATTTTAATAACGCTTTTTAACACTTTCTTGGGCCATATAGCAATAAATTTTTACGTTAAAAATTAGTATCGGGCACAATAATTAAAGAATCCGTTTGAATAATATTTCAGGAAAGTATCCGGTTACCATTTACCTAATTGATAGCAGCAAAATACTTAGTCTTGATATATTGAACTGTATTAATTATATTTTGTACAATTATCTATTAACAAAAAGAGATAACCTTTCATATCACTTTGTTTAGTAATTTCTTATATTTTTACAATTAATCGGCAAATACAGATTACAGTAACATATAAAAGACAAAACTCAAAAACTCCTTCACAGTTGCATTGTAACCTAACAAGCACAATGAACTTTTTAGGTTTTTCATTCTTTGTTTTGGTTTTCGTTTGCGCCGCTCACGCGGTTGACCGTGATCCACCAGCTGGCGAAGGTACGTTATAGAAATTATAAATAATAAATCACTAAATCTTGATTGTTTTAGGTTATTACTGGCGTGATTATGAAGGCGAAGTAACTCCTGATGCTATGGAGGCATCTCCCGGAAAATACGTAGCACAAGTACTTACCCATGGTATTTTGCAAACTGCTCAATTGAACAGAATCGACAGGAACGTCGTTTTTGAATATGACGGCAAGGCATATTCGCAAAAACGTGGATTTAAGGTATAATAAATGTAGTACATCACATATGTTGTGGTAATTAAGCTTAATTGGAGTAGGTTCTCTGCTCGACCCAGCCAAACCAATTCGAATGGATCAAAACCAATAATGAAGAACTCCGATACTTGTTGGCTTCCAGATATTTCCTTACTGGTGGTAACGATAATGGTTATCCTATCCTCATTGGAAGAGCACTTGAAACCGGTCTCGTAGGAAAAATCGTCATTTACCAAGACAATCCTGGATTAGGTTATGTAGCGGATGACAACGCTATGCACGCCAATGAATTTGAAGTTATTGCCTACAAGAAAACCAAACAATAAATATTTAATTTAATAAGTTGAAGTAATGAATTCCATACGATTGATTAATTTCAAAACATCCCTTGGAATAAATATTTAACAACATTTTAAGCTGTTTTATAATTTATTAATTCTTTTTCCATTTATTTAATCAATATTGTGAAACAACCTAGAAATCTCCTCCAAAACTAAACTTTAAGAAGTGTGAATATATCTTACTTTAACTTGAAAAAAATTAATAAATAATCACGGAAAATTGAGTCTTTTTTGCTTATTTAATAATATGAAAAGGGTACAAAAAATGTTCCGCAAAATCAGAAATAGTTTTTAGAAATGAAACTTTATTGTAAAAGTTTTGCAACTTGATCTTCCCATTAACTTAATGACGTCATATACATTTAACTGCACTTTCGAAAAACGATCAAAATCATTAAAAATAGCAAGTGATATATTTATATACATTCATACTTAGAAAACGAATCAAGTATGCTGTTGTGTGGCAGTAAGATAAAAATTTGAAACTAATATGGCGCTTGTTAACGCCTATTCCTTTGTCGCCTTTATGGCAGTTTTATTCCAAATACCTTTATATTCAGGATGCCTGCTTTTGAAGGTATATTTACATGTTTAACAAATCGATTAAAATTAATAAGTTCTCAGTCTAACAGAAGACGTCACTGCATTTTAAAGAAAAATTTTGTTCATTCTAGCTCTATATATTTGCACAATGCTCATAAGTACTTCCAGGCAATTAAAACGTTCTTTGTTTTGGACTGCCAACTACTCCGGCGCGGTATTCTTGCTTCATTACATGAGAACTGCTTCCCTTTTAGATTTTTTTAAATTTTTCGCATAAATTAAAGTCTGATAGCGCTAAATCTGGCAAATAGTGCCAAATTTGTCAATTTTCTGATGCGCAATCGGGAACTTGTGTTAGAGAGCGTTGTTCTGCAAGAAAAAAATACATGTGGAAACTTTTTCACGCATTTTTCTTGGAACCTAGCTAATAATACAAAACAAGATGTCCCCATGAGAGTTGTTTCCTGTTCTAAATAGTTTGACAATTATTTAATCCTTGTCCAAAAACATTAATGCGCCGACTTTTCCTACCAATTTTAGGACATGAAGTCTCTTTAGGGAAGAACATGCATGCTTCCATTCACTTAATTGCTCTTTTGTTTATGGATAGCAATGAAGAATCTACGTTTCATCTATAGTTGAAAATTCGAAAAATTCTCTTCAAAACGGATAAAAATCGACGTGCAGGTTGCTATTTTTGATCAGCGTTTGGCAAACGATTTTTCCCAAATAATAATGTTAAATATGAAGGACATATTCGTATCAAAGATTTAAACTTATACGTTAGAGCCCAATCGGTCTATCCTCCAAAATTATGTCATGGCGGTGTCAACATTTTCAGGAGCGCAAACAAAAATGGATCTCCGAACATGATATTAAATTTGAAAAACTATTTTCTTATAATGACGCACGAAGTGCAATGATCCTTCAATATCACCACCATATCGACATAAATTACCATGCCGAATAACTTTTTCAAAAACGGATGCCCAATGATCAAAATTGAGATTTTTATCTTAATATTTTCTTTAAAAATGCACAATGTGGATTAGGCTATACTTTTTATCATCAAACAGCAATCACTGTCATGGTAACCGCTTATGGGGAAAGTTTGCTAACTATTTGTGATAAATTATTGGTAATTTGACACAAATCCTGGAATAATATTTTATGTGCTTAGGAGGCATTTTCATTTTAAGTAAAGCAAAACTGAATCTAAGTATATAAATAGTTCTTCTTCCTGAAATACATATTTTGCTTTATGCTTCGTAGTGACCTTTATTTTGTTTTGGACTAAAACCGATTTAAGCATTTCAAAAGGTATCAGTAACATTATCTGAGAATTGATAAAAATCATGTCGAAAAATTTCCCGAGAAATACCGAAAGTCGACATTTTACATATCAATAAATGCTGAATACATAGGCTAAATACTATTGAAAGTTCTCTCGTCTTGTACTTCAAAATTTTACCTAACTAAGCCTTTTGAAAAATTATCGCCAAGTCTCGAAAGGAATTTGATCAACAGACTGAACTATTTGAAACCGCTTAAGAAAGAAAATTTGAAATCTTACTCATATTATGAGAGGAAGATGCACTCAAGGCAAAATAAACATAACACATAAAGCACCCTGATCGAGAAACGTACAAGAAAGGTTTGACCGTAGGATAGTTAACTAAATTGGGTCGACACTAGGTTCTTAAACTTCCAGCAAGAGTTGAACTTGAAGAAATAGAGAATAATAGTGATTACAAATATACGAAAGCAGATATATTCTCAAAACTTGGATTATCAAACTAGACAAAAATATATTCATGATTAACTTATTGACCAAACGACGGGCTTATTAGATACATTAAGAATTATGACTAATGTAAGAATTGCGATTGAGAATATTGGAAACAATATGCACTAAGCTGTAAATGACGTCCGCAAAGTGATCAAACTTTAAGATAATCTTTAAGTGCGTATTACCAATAAATATTGTATTTTTCTAAATTAAGGGGGAAAAAGGCGGTAAATCTGTGAAGAGTGAGCGTTAGAATAGTAAAACGAATTTCTTCATAAGTAAACAAAAATATGTACAGGGTGCCCCCATAGAAATCTGATGATTTCAAAATGAAAAAATATTTCACAGTGGCATATATGGTATTTATATTTTAAGCAATGTATTTTTCAAATGTCTCCCACCATTTATGCTTCACTGATCTAGTCTATAACACAAGCTTCTCATCGCTGCTTTCACCATGTTATTTGAGTATTTGAGTATTTTCGCCCAGGCTAATTATAATGAAGTAGATCATTGCAGAATTTGAATTTAAAATATCCCATAGAAAATAAACCGGGGAACACGGCGGCCATGCAACATCTTCACATCGTCTTCTTTGGAAATTACATGGTGTAGGTTGTTGCCCAATCCCATTGGAACCATCCATTGTTTTGAAGCAAGAAAATTTCGTAACATATCCATGTACCGAGCAGCAGATACTGTGACTGCTTCTTGATCCACTTAAAAAAATCAACCATGCGGTTTAAAAACTTGCTACGCCCATACTACGACACGTGGACTGTGAAGAGGTCTGATTATACCCTTTGTGGATTCAAAACCGATATTTATTTACTGTCTCGCTTATATGAAAATGCGCTCCGCCACTCATTAAAGAAACCATTTCATCATTTAAAATTAAGAAAATCGTAGAATTTTAAGCGATTTGTTTGGTCGTAACGGTTTACTATTATTTTATAAGGATGGAAGTTTAAATCCCTGTGCAAAGTTCTTCTGACCGTAGCATGATTTCTGATTGAACTCTGTAGACTCCTTACCATTGCGTCTTTGAACAACTTCAAAACTTTGCGGTGTCTGGCTGTTTCGACTGTAGAAGCGGTCAATCGGAATTTCTGTATTTCGACCCAGAAAGGCATCATAACGCGGTGAACTGAAATTATGACGAAATAAGCGCTGCTTAATTACAATCAACTACCACTTTAAAAAAATTTTCAACCACAAACACACGGTACAAAGTAGTCCCCGGTCAGTTTTGCCAGAATCGTATTATCTGGGCAATATTCCAATGTGTTAATCTGGCACTTAAGTGTGATCATTATGACCCAAGTAACCCTTTAAAACGTATTGAGTTTCAATGGGTAGCCTTGGGTAAATAAATTGCGAATAGACGAATGAAATGACAAAATAGGATTCGGTGGTGCAAAAAAATCTTGACATTACTTTATGTTAAGCAACTGGTATTTGAAGTTCAAAAACTCATACAGATGTCCCCATCTTACTTTAATAGTCAAGCAACTCAATCAAGATATAAACGATGGTGCTGTAAGGAGGAAGAGAAAAATGAAGTTTGTTCAAAGACGATTATTTAGACTAGTATTATGGGACGCAATAATAGTTGTAGTATAAAGGGTTTGTATGAAATCTAATGCAAAGCAGCGAACATGAATTTGTCAGGAAAATTGTTATACTCGTAGTATTGCTTGATGCTTGTCTCCTATTTTAATGTTGAGTCATGAGATGATGGTCATGCTTAGCACATTCGTCTTAAACATTAATGAGGTTATGGATGTTTAATAGAAACGAATACCTCTGCATACATTTTAATCATCAATGATCACACTTTCTGGCATTGTTCGTTCCATTTGTAACGACCTATTTTAGGTTATTTCAAAATCATCATTTTCTCTTAAAATATAAAGGGTGATTCGTTAAGTACTACTACATATAAGGTTGAAAAAAACAGAAAATGTTGAATATTAGTACAATTTTTTATGAGATAATATAGTTTATCTAATTACAATTATGTACGAAAGATTACATCCTGCAAATGACCGCCATGACTCATGTGGCATGCTCTAATGCATTTGTCACAATTTCGAATACATTGTGACACGTGTCACGGTCTATGCTATTGATTTCGCGACGTATCCCTTCCGTGAGCTCTGCAATCATTCTACGTTTATTTCCATATATTCTGCTCGTCAGATAATCCCAAAAGAAAAAGTCTGCAGGAGTTAAATCACATGAATGAGGAGGCCAATTGATACCAACGTTTTTGAGATTACGGGTCCTGGAAAACGTGTTTGCAGTAAAGTGATTGCTTCTTTGGCTATATCGCTGATGGAACTATACCACTGAAACCAAAGGTCATGAATGTCTAAATATTCCAATTGGTTTCATAAGAAATCAGTTATCGAACGGCATTAATTGTAATCGCATTTTCAGTATCATCGTTGAAGAAATACGGGCTAATGATGCACACATAGCAAATGCCACACCAAACAGTCATTTTTTGGGGATACACTTCTTTTTAGATTATAAATTTTAAGTTGTTGATCCCGAAATGCGACAATTTCGTTTGTTGATGAAATCATTTAGGTGGAAATAAGCTTTGTCGGTAAACATAATTTCTTTGAAAAATCATCTTTTTTTATCTCTTGCATTTCGTAAGGATTCAAAATTAATATAAAGAATACTGTAAATTATATAAATGTTATTATAAGGATATATTGATTAACGTAACACTAATATAAAAGTTACGACAATACAGGATTAAATTTGGTTATCATTCACCATTTCTACTTATGTTGAATTATTGTAATATGTAAATTTTCCAAAGTCAGAAAGATAAAGTACACATCTAATCACAATATTTTAATTATCAGAAATGGATGTAGCTTTCAGCCATGAGCATCAACTTCATTTTATATTTTTAAGTATTTTTAAGATTTATAGGATCAAATAATGTTGACATAATGTTTATAGCAACATTGTTATTTAAACTTGTTTTCATCCCATTAAACTAAATTATATACCCGTACCTGCGTAGTATTATTTAAAAATTTCAATAAGTCGTTAGTAACACCTTCAAAAAATATAAAAGTTTATTCAATGGTATTTTGTTACTGCTTCGACTAATTCGTCGACAAGGAAGCTCACCGAAGCACCTTACCCTCGAGAAGAATAGAGTTAGATCTAGGTATTCGTAAAACAGAGAACGGCACATGATTTTGGATAAAATTAGTTATATTTAGCTCTGGTAATCAAAATAAAGTAAGGCACCACAAAGGAAGCAAATTTGAAAGGGTCTGAATATTGAACGGATGTCTTTTGCGAATAATATAATAAAAAATTTCATATAGAATGTTAACATACTGATATACAGGGTGTTTAAAACCTGTTTCCGAATATTTTACCCACTTATAGTGCTCATTGAGAAAAACAAAAAAGTCTTAATCAACATAGGTTCGAAACTTAACCATTTCGGAGATATAGCAGAATTTGTGTTTCAGGAGTAAAACATTAATTTAGTTTTTTTATCTGGTAACCTATGATAAAACATAAGTCTGATAACTGTCATTAAGATATTTATTAGGTACTTACTCATGTACATCGCGTATTAATTATTATCTTAATATACCTGAATGTACAAACTTGCAAATGACATACATGCATTTTAAGTACAGTAGTGTAAATGGTAACAGTCTTGAAGTTCGTCGCCTTTATACTACAACATATCCGAATTGCGTTCTTCCAAGTGACAAAATATTTACAAGGATTCAACAACGTCTTTCCAAAACTGATACATTTAGGAAAAACAATAACGATTTTGGCTGATCTAGATCAGTTACTCTATTCCTGCAAATAAATAAACGTTTTAAGAATGGTTATTGCAGGTATTAGCACACGAAGACTTTCTACTTAAACAGGCATCAATCATTCCTTGTTTTGGAGAATATTACATGAGAATCTACTCTACCCATATCACATTCAACGAG
Organism: Phrixothrix hirtus; assembly: GCA_024586415.1. NCBI lineage: Eukaryota > Metazoa > Arthropoda > Insecta > Coleoptera > Phengodidae > Phrixothrix > Phrixothrix hirtus. Next base: position 14,690 of record JAHWXV010095196.1, read on the forward strand.
TACAAACGCTTTTCCCTCCTAAATATGCCCCACGAAGAGAATTCTGCCGATGGATACTAATAAATCTTGCTGAAATTTCTAATTTCATTCAGTGATGAAACTAGTTTTACGAGAGATGGTTTACTAAATTCCCATAACAATGATATTTGGGCGGATGAAAATCCCCGCGAAATTGTTCAGACTCGACATCAAGAGAGGTTTTCTTCAGACGTTTGGTTGGGGATTTTAGGAGAATGCGTGATTGGACCAATATTTTTTCCTAACCGCTTAAATGCAGAAGTGTATCTCAACTTGTGTGAAACGAATTACCTTATTAGAAGACGTACCTCTTGTTGATAGAATATGATTATAGTTTATGCATGATGAGGCACCTACGCATTTTGCTCTTGTGTTAAGAAATTTTTTAAATGAAAATTTCAATAATCAATTGATAGGAAGAGGGTTTCTGTTGCATGGCCGGCAAGGTCTCTTGACTTGACCCCGTTCGATTTTTTTGCGTTTTGCTGTTTAAAATCTTTAGTACACTCTCAACCAATTAATACACTAGATGAGCTGAGGGGGCAGATAGAAAATACGTGTGTAGGAATATGTACGACTCCGGGAATTTTTGAAAGAGTAGGATTATCTTTTTTACGAAGATACAGACGTTACCTAAAAATGGAAGGGAAACATACAGTGCGTCAGCTGTAATGACTTTGCTATTTCAATTCTTTTTTTAAATTACATAAGTTAAAAATGTGCTATAACTCTGAAATGCTTGAGTTGCGGACCTATGTTGATTAGAACATTTTTGTTTGTCTCACTGAGCTCTATAAGTGGGTAAAATAATCAACAAAAATTTTTAAATGCCCTGTACACTGCCAGATAAGTACCATCTACCCTCAATTATTTAAAATTAGGCAGAATTATGTGACGCGCATCAATATCTGACTCGGATTAGAAAAGATTTAAAACATTTAGAATTTTATTACCGATTAAACTAATGAATCTATGAATAACTGTTTACTATGGCAAGGTGAAAGTTACCGGTCTTGAATAACAAAACAACATTTCTTTCGGTTTAATTTTTATTTATTTCTCAACTACTACAGTATTCATGCCATTTCTTTATGGGACAGGCAAAAACCTCACCACATATTTAAGCTACTACTTCTACACCCCAGCGATCTCTAATTATTTACAACCTAACTCTAACTACTTTTCTTCATTCTACTCTATCTCTTTTTTAAAATTGTTCCAAATCCATATACTGCACCTGGCATATTCTATTATTCCTTTTCGGCTTTACTGTCCTTTCAGAAGCTTCTCAACAATATTTAACACGAATTTTCTTAGTCTACCTTGTTTACTCCATATTTGGCATACTATCTCTGCTTATTCGCTCAATATGTTCAAATCATGTTAGAGAACTTCTTTCATACAAACGAGTAGGGACTCTTGCGCACCACACTCTTGGTTTACCCAAACATTTTTAAATTTATTTCTCAGTGCCTTATTATTACCGCCTAAAAAACTTCATTTTTACTCCACTTATTTTTCTAACATACTTTTTTGCACCTACCACTTCAGGCCTGTTTGGCCTTAATATTCAAACATGCATTCTTATTTACTAACCATAAGCTACCAAATATCTTCCTTTCTGCATATGGTCGTCTTTCAATTTCGCTACCCATTATATGATCCCACAACGTAATATCTGTTTGTATCGTAACAGTTTTTATCGGTCACCTTGGAGTAATCAGTCGATTTATTGAGGTTCTCAAAAGAACGATTTGCAGCCTCGTCAAATTAATTGTTGTTCGTGAATCGTTTCCCACCTAGTTTCTTTGGGAAGCATATAGAATATGATGAGTAGGGAAAACTTTAGACGTTAAATCGTTGACGTCAGTCATTCTGTGGGCCGGGGCACTGTCATAATGAAACAACACCTCTCTCTTCTGCTGCCATAAATTTACATATTACTTGCTATTAATTGTTTTCCCGTTTTAAAGGTAGTCAATGAATCGCATTCCACGCGTAGCTAAAAAATATTCGCCAGCCGTAGAAGTATTTTTGCGTTCTTTAGAATTGTTTCGCCTTTCACGAGCCATTGTTTTGGTCTCAGGAGTATTGAAGCGGATCAAAGCATGAATTGCACTTATAAAGTGCTAAATAATTTGTTGGCATATTATTTCGACATTGTTTTTGCGAACTTTTTCACACCCAAATGTTCATGAAGATATTAGGTACACGTTTCGTTAATATGCTAAGAAATATCTGCTATTTCACCCATTTTGTGTATGTTTTCGATCATTTTTGGCATAGCCATTTCAATAAAACATCTCACGCATTCTAAATTTAGCGATCCAATGCTTCGGCATTGTTCTAACTGGAGAAGAGTTTCCCAACTTTAAATTCTACTCCTTTCGAATATTGATTATGCTTTAGTCTCCAACCTCCTTACGGTTAAAATTTCCAGCTCTTCTATTTCTGAAATAGTATTTGATATGTTTATTTCGGTGTACAATTGAAATGTCGAACATAAACATGTGGAGGATAAAACAATGCCACACCATCAAAATATATAGATATTTACGTCGCGCCTCTTTGAGACCTCGGCGTTTTCATTCTGTTCGCATAGAGTCTTCTTCATGAATCAGACATGTCGTTAATGTTAACAATTCTATTTTACTATGGCAACACAACGTTTGGAAGTAGACACCTGTCAACCCTCATAAGGTTGCTGTAAAAAATTCTTTCGTCGTATCCAAGATAAGTTTCCTAACACTATCTCTTTTCGAAACATTTACGAATAACAAAATGATGTTCCAAATGAATTTACCTTTTTAGCACTATATCTAGCATTCATGTAACTCAAGTAGAGCGGGTCTTGATTAGCGGAGTGGTTAGCATATTTTCCTCTACATCCAAGGGATGCGCGTTCAAGCCCGATTGAGGTCGATACACTTTTCAGCGAAGAAACATTTTGAAAGCGTGCCTACTTCTCAGATAAGGAAGTATAATCGTAGGTTCCATGTCAGTGTAATGTTAAAAATCCCTACTGGTGGTGAAGTTCTTCAGATTCGACAAACTTCTAGTAGGCATGGCGAAATGACTATATGGTAGTTCTAGTCCAAGAGTGCAAAGGAAATTTCCGCATCCCGAAGTCTCAGCCACAAAACAAATAAACAAAAGATAGGTTAAACATTAATATTAGAAGATTTTCAAAACAAACTCTTTTTGGCTGAAATTCCTAGTTTAGATGTTTTAAGATCTAACGGAGACAAAACTATTTCTTATGATGTGAAAGGAAATGGTATACCATGAGTAGCTGGCAGTTCCATTGGCAGTAAAATTCATTGACTTGGAAAAAAAAGTAAATAAGAAGTGCGAAACCGGATAAATCAGCAGTTGGTACATAAACACTAAGAACCTAACAAACAGCACGAAATTGCATTTTGTCCTTTCTTTAGTATAGTTATGTTAATCCTTGCCTGTAAATAGTAACGATCGTTATTCGAACACACTTTTGTGTGAATAAAATTTGGAGGATCGCGGTGCGTAGTATCTTTGATACCTGTATTTAACAGCTTAGTACTCTGATTTGCCTATGAAGAAGAAAAAGGAAAATTAAGAAACTTATAAAAGATTTCACTTCTGTTATGTACAAAGTTTACCCAAACAAATTTGTTTGTTAGGTCGTTATCAATTACATAGATTGTAACGTTTATTACTCGTTTTATAAATGTATTTTTCGAAATTTTCAATTAAAGCTTTGACTGCAACCGTGTATCGTATACTGGTTGGTTGTATTGAGTAAGATGCTATTAAATATTTTTATTTACACATAGAATTATGTAGCAATTCAACACGTACACATTAGTAATGTATAAAGAATGTTTAACATTTATATTAATAATCGTAAAAGATGAAGAAGTAAATTAAAAAATTTCACGCTTACATCCGTAGCAGTATGAAATTTATTAGATGCGCAAAAGTTATCGTTTGTCGTTTTGACGGTAAAACGAAAATAAGAATATTTAACTTTCGCTGGTCATATTTTTGCTACTACAGGCCTATTGATTGATTTTTTATAAATTTAATCATAATCTAGAAATTGTTTTGTTCTGACTTATAATAAATTTTCAATTTTCTTATAACGGTTCAATTTAAGCGAACAGATAGCATCTTAATAATATTTCATCGGAGGCTTGCGCTTGTCTGATGAGCTTCAGGAAAAACTACACCTGTCACAAGCTGCCTTCTAATGTTCGAAACACATATTCTTGCCGCTACTATAGATTTACTCCTTGATGGTTAACATCTTGAGGGTTTAGTTTTCTGCTCCGTCTTTGGGAAAACCCTATTTTTACTATTACTACTACTACTACCAATCACGCCATTCCCTTAGCGGGGTAGGCAAAACCCAGTATCAAGCCTCCGCCTTTTCAACTACTGCATGCACCCATGCAACCAACCACCTCTCACTACCACCCCATTTCACCTCAACTCCTCCTACTATACAGTATCCACACCATCCTACTATTACCCATCGATCCTACTATCTCTACTATTATCTATTCACTATTTTTCTCCATTCCTTTCTGTCCTTCTTTTACTTCCATTAAATTCATACAACGTTTTTGGCAGGCTCTCTTATTCTTTGCGCTCTTTATTCTCTTTCCTTTAACAATTTCTTCAATCATATTCAACCATCCCTT
>JAHWXV010095219.1:0-12352 GCA_024586415.1 Phrixothrix hirtus
CCGATATGGATGAAGACTATGAAGCTCAAAATACTCAGTTACATTCAGAAGCCAATTGCGTGGAAGATCCAACAGCCACAGAACCTCACGATACACTTTCACAAGTTATTAATAATAACCAGTCACCACATTCAGCAGAAGTATCGAACTTGCCAGATATTTCAGCATCAATTATTATTACAACCCCAAAAAATGATAAAAAGGGGAAACATTGTCTCAACCGTCGTCAGCTGTCGGTGATATGATTAAATATTTTGAAACTAAAAAGAAAGAGGTACACGACGCAACCGATTTTCTCCTTTTAGCACATGCTAAAGCTATCAAAAGCTTCTCTGGACGAAGACAAGCTATAGCGAAAATCAAAATTGCTCAGGTCATCATGGAGCAAAAACTTTAACATCAAGAGGAGATGACTTCGTCATCAACTCAACAAAATGATACTCTCTCAAGACCTGTGTTCTTAGTTGTTATGAAGGTTTTTCTAACAGTACCCCTTCACCTTGTACTTCAATGGAATCTGGTAATTACAGTCGCACGGCAGATAGTACCGAATATTCAAGCGCTTGACGAGCGTCTATACCCTCAAACCGTTTCCCAAGATAGTGTCTCAGAAGCACATTCAGTTTTTAATTTTGTAGCATCGATTGACCCATATGGTTAAAATGTAAATTTATAAGTACTGATATATTCCTATTATTTGTCACTTTTGGTACAATATTTACTTAGAGTATAATAGTATCTTTAGTTTGTTAGATTTTTATAAGATTCGTTGTTTATGACAAAAAAAAATAAATAGAAGATGCTATCTAATTCTTTCACCTACCTTAATGCAATGGCAAGTCGTTCTTCTGGTGAAATTACTTTACGATAATTGGTGTCAGATTTTCGAATGTCATTTGTGGTGAGGTCCAAAATTTCATTAAAAACCGGCAGCGGTCATTCTAGAGTAAATGTAAAAGCGTTGTTCATCTTTTCGCAGTTCTTGCATCAAGGTATGATATTCCCCGTATGTTCGTTGTTCTAAATTAATGTCATGAACCCACATGCTTTTTTTTCTGAAACAAAATAGTTTACATCAAACATTATACCACTAATAATTATAGGCTGTGCTGAAATATAAAATACCAACTTGGCATTCTCTTCTGTCTCCAATGTAAGCAATAAAATAGCCTCTTATTTATCTGATGAAGTGTACATTTCAAAAACACAGATGCTGAGTTACCGCTGTCTGCATTGACGCTTCGGTATGAATAAACGGAAAAATTTTGCTACCGCGCCGTGTGCAAATATTATCGCTGCAAAATATTCGTAGCTTCAGCGAACATTTCGCGTTAGTCTGTGGGACCCTTACGATAAGGCTCTTTATGATGGCGACGTATCGCGTGGAATTGAACATGAACGTAGTTTTTACGCATTCAATATACTTGGTGTATCCCAATACCTAAAGTTGTGTCACTATCATTGTATGTTACACGTTATATTTCACGTAGAGTGACAGTGCATTGCCGCTGGTAAACCGTCACGAGGACGACTGAGACTACTATTTGGAAACTTTAATTCTTGGAACCAGCAATAAGTTGTGATTTTTGATGCCACCACATTAACAATATTAATTCTTAACTACTGACACCTAACCGTATAACACTGGTAATGACACAGCTTTCTAGATTGGCTTCAAAAAAATCAAATTTTGGACTGCAGAATTACGTTGATTTTTAAACTAATAAAGGCAAAATTTTGCACATATTTTAGCATTTTATTAACAAACGTTATGAATTTAAACAATAACTTAGAATAAGTATTATCATAAACAAAACGACACGATTTTTTAAATAAATATATTTTAATGTCTACTAGACTAGACTACTAGATAGAAATAAACTCAAATTTTATTTTTAAACTCATAGATAGAGAAATCAATTCAATCAGTAACAGTATAGGCAATTAAACATTGCAGACATCCTGGATTTCTGCATTTGACACATGTATAAGCAGTCTTTCTTCTTACTCCAGCAGAACATATTTAGCACACTTTGGGATATTCCCAAACAAAAACGAATTACATTATTCAGGTAAGGTTGTTCTAGTCTTTCGCGGATATGATTTTGAATAACAACGAGGCTAGTACTTTCACAAATCCAAATCGCTTCTCATCATTTTTAGGATATGAGGAAGACTCAACAAATGGGTTTGCGCTAGCAATATTCCCAAGTTTATAAACGACTGCTGAAAGATACCAACGAGTATGACGACTGCAAGTATATTTGGCACATTTTTCAGTCATTTCATCTACTATACCTTTGTTAAACTGTAAATAGACATTATTTCTCGTTTGCCCTTTTCTGGATCAACAGCCTTGCAGTGATGGATAGTTAGTAGTAGAAGAACAAACTTTTTCTTTTTGGTAGTATACGGAACCATATACAGTTTCTCCCACAACGCAATTTTTTGTTGGTAAAAATTCGGTGGGAATTTGTTATTTATTTTTGTTTAGCGTCCCAACAAACGTAATTATTCGAGAAGTTTTATCGACGTAAACCAGTTGCCTGCAGTTATATTTATTTATATTTGTATTATATAAAGGTTTGACTAGCTTTATTAACCCTTGAGTAGGTTTAGTAAACCTTGTTTCATTGGTAATTAGACCACGACCATCAATATATTTGCTTGCATAAATATAAGTATTAATTAAATAGCTGGTTGTGTCACCTGATAATGACATAATTTTAATGCCATACTTTCCGGGCTTGGATGGCATATACATCCTAAACTTGCATTTTTCTCTATAGACGACCAAAATTTGTCGATACAAGCTGTAGCAGCAACTTTATATAAACTTTTAGCATTCTCTGCAAATATATCACCCAATTCGCTAATTGCTGCAGTAGAATACACCTTTTTTCTTTATACCCTATTTTCTGGTTTATCAAATCTAAAAGTCGTTAGTTAATTGAAAAACGTCCTCGACATATGATTGCTGTGTATCCAATCTTTCTGTTGCAAAAATACTTATTATATCTTCATCGGTCGATTTAAAAATTGTTGTCCACAGTGACAACTCAATAAAAGCTCTTAATTTGGTTTTCATAAGATCAACAAGTTCCGGTTTATTTTGCTGTTTGAAAGATTTCACATTGCAGCACGTTCCCTATTGGTCCATCTCAGTATTAAGTGATATATGCTATCACAAAACAACATGTTAAGCAACCGTAAGGCATTTATTTCATTATATATGAAAACACGTTATTATGAAAGGTAGATAATATTATATGCTGGGGCACGAACTTTTCTTGTAGGTTCTTCTCTGCTCCAATGTAACCTGTTTTCTCTATAAAAGCAACATTCTCCTGTTTCCTTTTTCGAATTATTATCTTCACTTTCAGGTTCACCAGGTGTTTTATTTGTTTTTTCAGTATAGTTTCTGTATATACCGCTTTCATCAAGTCCTTGTTCAGCTTCTGAATCGTATTCAGTTTCCAGGTGCCCATTGTCGTCCGGTTCTATGTCACTAATCTCACTCTCTACTTCATAAATCCAACAGAAGACAGTTTCTTCGTAATCTAGCTCATGAAAAGTAACACAATTTGATGAAGGCCATATTCCAACAAACATATACTGACACGAAGTCTGAGATCCCGACATACACGCAAGTTGGACTGCATAAATGACACTGACATTTGAAGCTATAAAGATACAGACCTCCACACTTTCGAAAAATAATTCTAGTGGGAATGACAATTGATAAAGTATAGTCTAGCAGAATCCGTATTAGTGCTTAAGGTTTAAAGGTCTTTAAGGTAACAGCTTGCGAATGTTCTCGTGATATTGTTCACATTCAAGTGCTGCTGTAACGATCCCGTTTGTATTCCATTAGTGAACTTAATCAAAAATTTCAAATTTTACTGATATGTCAATGCCCATATATAGGTTACTATATCACCTCAATTCCCGACAGTTTGAGTCTCTTTCCTGTATTTGGAACGAAATATCAATATATTAGTGTTTATGTTTGCTTTTAATTTAACTCCATTAAAAAAACAATATTTACAAACTTTAAACTATATTTAATTTTTAAAATTATATATATTTATAGTTTTTATATATTCTTTAAAATGTTTATATTCAAATTTCACACACATATGCAGTTTATTTCAGATTGATAGACTCTGTGCACTATCTACGTTTATTGTATACATTTTTAACTAGTTTTTTGGTCATATAGCATACGAAAGGTGTCTTCAATAGTTTCACTTTAACGCTGCATATGCGTGTATGCTGAGATATACAGCATTGTTTTGATAATACTTTCAGAAACTTAAATCAGCCTTACGCATTCACAAGATATAAAGAGTACCTTGATATCCCTTGTTTCGTCTAAATTGAATTTTGAAGCACCCATTTATTATTGTTTGAATACATTTCCAGCCGTCTGCTTTTATAAAAATTGATATGATGTAATTTCGCCTATTTTTAAATATACCACAGTTAGATGTTGTTTACATTAATTAAATGTATAAAAAATTGCATGTTATCAGAATATTTAAACTTTTTGAAAACTAGCTTTCTATTGGAAATTTTCTGTATTAGCAAATGTGCTTTTTTAAAATTTTAAATGTTATTACCAATATTGCCTTTGGCTAAATTAAATAACGAAACAATTTGATTAGGTATATATCTTTACGTCTTTAACATTCCAAAACTAGGATCTAAAATTCATTATAAAACGCCCATCTCACTACTATCTGGTTTCTTAGAAGTAATGGGGTCTGTATCAAAAATATTATTTTATGAATATTTTGAGAAGTATAATCTTTTCTTCAGAATTCAATTTGATTTCAGATGTAACCGGTCAACTACTTTAGTTATAGGACAAATTATAAGTGAAATTTTTGAAGATTTTGAAAAAAAAGTAATATGTGCGGATTTTCGCATGTAACTTATAAAAGGTTTTCGATTGCGTACCGCATAATATTTCAATTAATAAGTTATTACAGTACGACTTTCAAAAACCGTGTTTAGACAACAATACGTATATGCTAATGATTGCAAATCATCATTGGGAGATGTTCGTTTAGGTGTTCCACAAGGTTCTACATTAGGGACCGTATTGTTACTTATCATTATTAATGATCTGCAATATACCGTTCTCAGTACAGCTTCAACACTTCATGCAGAGGACACCACAGCAATAAAATCAAATAAAAGCTAGGATTCTTTACTAAGCGAGCTCAAAATGGTTACATATATTTTGCAAATTGATTAATACCTTATGGATTGAAAATAAATGATTGAGAAATGCAATTAGTGATTTTCTCACAAAGAGAAAGAACTTATTTTCAAAATCGCGACATGATAAGGTTTTTGGGTATTTATTTACACCCTAAACACAATTGGAGTTGTCATGAAAATTGTACATCCACGAACATAGCAAAAAATTTACTTGTTCTCAAACAATTGTACGGATCTGTTTCTAAAAGCTATTAAAAACACCTTAGCGCTCATTGATTGCATTTATTATGTTGGAGATATGCACCTAGTGCAGCAAAATTATTTTAGTTTCAGCATAAGGCCATCAGGATCACTACTGGAACCCCATATATGAATGACGCTAAAACCGAATTTGTTGAATTGCAAATTATAACTTTTTCGTCGATGTATATTTATTGCTGTTGTTATATGTTAAAAATAACTTATCGTTATATATATATATATAGTATATATATATATAGTTATCTCAAATAGATAAATTTAGAAATTAACCTCATATATATATATATATATATATAACTCGCTAAGGTGATCATACTTGCAACAAATACAAGAAATTCTAAACTTTTTGGTTAAAAGTTTTAGATTTTAAATTGATTATTATGTTAACTGCTTCTTTTTTTTATTTCAAGGATGACAGTATCATGTAAAAGTTTTAATGACATTTATTGAATTGTGAGATCGCAGATATAATGTAATATTTTCTAATTAAAGATGCTTAGAAGAAGTAGATCGTTAAGAAATATTATGTAATGCTGAATGTCAATATTTTACTAATAGAATTTGAAATGCGCATTTTATAGAAGAGTAAATATACTTTAGGTCTATTCCTGAATCGTTCTGCTACAAGAAATATGTGTCCTATCGCTTAGAACATATATGCTTTATATACCACCTTATCACCTAGCCTATATTTCCTAATACGTTTCTGTTCACCTATTGCGAGGTTAAGGCAATGGAAATTTTGAATTTCATGCGTTACATGTATCCTTTGAAACCATTTATTCTCCTAATATTGGTACACATGTTCGTTAGATGTATTACTTTGTAACTATATTGGATGCCTAATATGATTTTGTCAGGTAAACAAACAAGGCGCGTTTAGGAGTGCTCAGGGATTTTATATTGAAAATGACGCAACAAAGAATTTACACTGAATGTTATAGCTAAAAATTAGCAATGGAGTAACATGTAGAAATATAGAAGGAAGCTTTTGCAAAATTTGTTATGAGAAAAGCGAGTACATCGGTTTCAAACCTAGCCGTGACGACACCAAAGCCAACGAGGCGTTAGATGGTCCAGCACATCAATTACCGATGAAAACATGGCAAAAGTTAAGAAAGTTGCTCTAAATAATCTCCGCATCACTATTATCTAGATATCTGGAGAAGTAGTACCTCGTACAATTCATGCGAAATAATTGTTACTAAGGTTTTACGTATAAAATAAGTGGCAACGAAATTTGTTGAATTCTCAACAAAAAATAATTGTAAAATATAGCTATATTGCGAATATGTTTTAACAGAACAAAATTCGCGCGTATGGGTAGGGCATCAAAACAAAGGTCCATGAAATAATATCAAAGATCGCCTTACATTGAGTAAAATGGTATATGGTCAATAAAAAACATTACCGACAAGTCGTTTCCGTAAAGAAATTCGAAAAACGACCAGAACTGTGGAAAAACAACTGGTAGAATGTGCACCACGAAAATTCATGAGTTCACGTTCTACTGGTTGTTTGTAAATTCTTTTCAGCCGCGGTAATCACCTAGCATGCTCACTGGGAAGGTTTCCGTGTTTCTAACGTTGACAGAAACCGTACAAGAACAACTTTTTGCTATCACAGAGGAAATAAAGCTAAAATGGTTGCAAGACCTGAACGTCTATACCAAAAAGTAGATTTTAGAAGCGTTACGAGGATTAACAAAAATATGCGGGAACCAGCATATCAATTTTGATAAATAAATAAATATTTTCCAAAAAAATAGAAAGTTCGGGAAGTTTCGATCCAATTTTATATTAATTTGATTTCCATCTCAATTTTATCTGCATGTTTAGGTTAGCTGCAAATCTTTCTATTCTTATCCATTACCTTAGGAAGCGTTAGTTTAAATTGTTAAATTGTTTGCCTTCCGTGCTTTTTCATTTATTTCCGTTTGAAATGCTTAAAATATCTTTTTATATCAAAATCTCTAAAATTTCACAAACTCCTATATGGTAAGACGTGGTAGTTTTGATGTTACGGGAATAAATGTAACACAATTTTTAATCTTGTTTACATTTATAGCCGCACAATTTGACGAAACTGAGTCACATGTGATTTAATATAAGATCGTTTTGGAAACACCCAAATTTGTATCTACGAATCATTTCAATTTAAAACGTAATAGAGATCCGCTAGAGTTAAATAGCTATGAACTAGATTACAATTGCAAAATATAAACACGACGGTATGGTATGCAGTGATGCTAAATGGTGTAACTGCCTGAGGATAATAGAGGGAATATAGGGACTAATGTAATGCCTTATTGGGATATTGTTGATCTAAAATTTCTCAGACAGCATTATTATACCAGAGTCTAAATAAACCATAGCTGGTCTACATACGAAACTCCAAAATTTCCATTTTATTTCGTACAGAATTTCATGATTGCCAAAAGCTCCGATATTTGTATCGCATAATTAGTTTAAGAATTAGCATAAGAATTGCTCCCAAAAATAGAATACTACAGGGGATATGTTTCTAATTAAGTATAAATATTTTGTTACGAAGTTATTTTTAATATGTATTATTGATTCAGTACCTCTAAGTAAACAAGACCCATAGTTGGGCATGTTAAGTGCTTCGTATATTTTGCAAATTAATTGGTCCGTGCTGACATGGGCGAAAGTGAAATATTTTGATAAAGCTCAGTGCAGAGCGAGGTTGTTCGAAAATAAAATTACAGAATGACAGTAAATATCCTATAACATAATATGTAATAGAATAAAAGGGCAAGATAGTCCAAGCAAATACAATTGTAACTGTACGTGCCTAAATGATAAATGTCTAGGTGTATTGATTTTTGTCTAGACTATAAACTTCGGTAAAACCATTACTAGATAGTTGGACTAAAACTGAAATAATTCAATTCATTTCTATGTTAATAAATAATAACTGCAATTAATCAATTATTCTTATAGCATTCAAAGCTACGCGTTGTGGATTTGTAAAGAAATTCGAGAAACGTTAAAAATAATTTTCAGTATCTACGTAGAACGACAACACAACTAAAATCATACATTACAATTTGGATTTAGGTCACAAAAATCTCTTGAAAACGAATTCAATTATTCAGTTGGGAAAATATATTTTAAAGTAAACTGTATGATTTGTATCTAAGGAATTAAGAAGCACGCAGGCTTAAAAGTTAAAGGTAAATAATACGAAAAGAAATTCTTACTGTCTAAATAGAAAAAGCTATCTCCAATTTCCTTCAATTTGTATAGCAAACAATTATTTTCATTCATATTTAATGTTAAAACGTTTTGAACTATGATGTCGATCAAACTGCAGCAGTAAAACAAGAAATTAAGAAAATTGAAAATGGTTACAAAAACTTCACTAAATTAACGTGAAGTAACGTTGTCACGTGTAATGCATTCCTTGACTCAAAGACAGTAGTGCTGCGATTTTCTGTATTACCTTGCCAGATCTAAAAATGGATTTACCGATGTTGCTGAAGGGTTTTCGCCTATTATGTGGAGTAGTATTGTAGCTTGATGGTGATTTTCTTTCCTACTTACATCTTTGGTTCGACGCTGTCCGAAACCAATTCAGTGTTAACAAAAATCCTTCTTGGGGTACAAAGAATTCTGAGCTAAGCTAAAGTTCGATTAATTAAATATTTTAGGGTCCCAGTTTCTTATCTGTGATTTATAATGGGAAGTTCGAAGTTGTTGATCTTATTCTTCTGCTTCTTATATATCTGGATTATTTTTACTACATTGTGATCAAGCATAATGTTTCGTTTTGTATCAGACCCAAATATATCACTGCGTTTATTTTTCATCCAAGAATAATAAAGTTCTAAGTTTATTCAAACTCTATATTGTCAACATTGATTCTAACTAACTCCTCGATGGCAATAAAATTAGGTCCGCACACTCTGAAGATGAGTAATTTTAAATTCTTGTCGTTTTCAATCGACAATGTAGTGATATCGTCCAGCCACCTCTTTCAAACGATCCTGATGTGCATATTTTTAAACGTTGACCTCATCTGTGTTGTCACATATTGTCCTAATTAGCGCTTAGCGATCACTACTCGGCGACGTTTAATAAATTATGTCAACCACGAGCTTATTGAAGATAAGATAACCTGCACACATTTATGGATTATAGAGGATGGAAAACAGCATAACGTGATAGTTTCTATCTATATGTACGAATTTCCTAATATTTAAGAAGAAACTGCTTTAAAGTAAGTTATACATTTTAAATACTTGGAAGTTGAAATGTCTAATGACCGCGACATTTTGAAAAAGTTATAGGATCTCACATGAAAGGGATGGAAATTTGGGTCTCAGAAATGCAGTCATTTCAAAAAAAAAAATGAAGACACTATTAACTGACATGATCGAAATATGAGCTAATACCGACTTCAAATAGGAATATATCTAAAACGATTGTAAGAGAAATGGGAAGAGTACGACATAACTGTTGCAAAATTTGAACAAAATTGAACAAAATTATACAATGATCACGCTTTGAGTGAAGATAATAATAGGACTAGTTAGCTATTTAAAATCAACAGGAAAAGGAAGTATTGGCAGGTTTATAAATGGTAAATTGAAGAACGGCAGCTTATAAATCTTCACAAAAATGAAAGAAGAAAGGGAATAAGAACAAATACCCTGCTTTCTATTGAGCTATAGATATAAGATAAAGCACAATATTTTACATGCTTTTACACAAATTTAATAGTGCGATTAAACCTATTTTTATAAAGTTTTTAATTAATATAGAATTTTGGAATTAATTCTTAAATTTAATTAATCAAAATAATTTTTAACTATTACAGGTCTAAAGCAAAATATAAATAAGGTAGAATGCATATCTGAAAATACAAACATAAGTATAAATTTTAAGAAAGGTTATTCCATTCACCTATATGTAATGTTGAATTATTCGATGATGTTAACTTATATAAGAACTTAATTACTCGTGTATAACTTTGTTCGCAAACAAAAAATTGAACTAAACCTATAAATATCAATTTAAATACAAAATAATCAATGGAATTACAGTTTGTCACGCACAAGACATCAGATAGAATAGTGTTGAAGTTTTAATTGGCACTAAACCAGTTGGGTTTTGTATTTACACTTCGAGTGCGACTAAATAACCATTTATTACACTTTGCTTTTAGGAACGCCTCAATGTTGCAAAAGTACATTCGTGTATGTAAAAGTAGGTAAACAGTTTGAAATGATTTTGCCACATATAATGTTTATTTGAAACTGTTTCATATCTTTGTTTGTGATATTTTAACGAAGTGATTTATACACGTACTTCTATGTGTTACTATGATACAGTGTTCATTGCAAGTATTGTTAGTATACAATTAACATTTTATAACACGTGAACAATATAAGCTTGAGCGTATAATTCTTATTTATAACAAAAACGTTTATCCAACGTTTTTGTGTTAAACTTCATTAGAGGGCTAAAAGAATAAATATAGGAAGATGCTTTTTTATTTTTAAATACAAAATCTACAATTGTGGTTCAGAATAATGCTACTTGTACGTATGTTTGCACAAACGATTTTAATTAAAGTATAAATAGCGTTATTAGGAGGGGTACTATATACATTGTGAGCCTTAGCAACACTGGGTGTTTAACACGCCTTCTAACATTTGTAATCGAGTTTGACATCTTGAACATAACCTTATTCAAACATTTCTACAGTTGAGCGTGATTAGTAATGTTTATAGTGACTTGCAAATTGTGCCTCAGCATAAAAATGCACTTAAATCATGAAAATTTTCGTGTGACGATTTATTGCGACCTTCAACTTGGGTAATCTAGACAAGAGTGCATCGATACACCTACATCCACTTTTGGCGATGAAACCCCATCCTTTGCCACTGTGAAATGCTGATACAATGAGTTTATCATGGCCGCTGTACGCTCACCGACAAAAGTCGCGGGGGTCTTCCAAAATTGTTATGCCAGAAAATATTGATGCTGGCCAAAAACGGATAATGCAAGATCGTCATGTGACATACTGAGAGATTGAGGCAACCTTATACATTGGTTCGTACAGAATATATAAAATACTGCATGAAAATTTAACCGCGAAAAAAGTTTGTTGTCGTTGGATCCCACATAATTTGAAAACATCTGAAAAACATACCCATTTCGATTGGTACAAGCAAATGCTTACTCAATACAATGGCTGTTGTCATGGTTAAAATTAGATTTATACTCTTTTCGTTTACTGATACAAATTTATTATTATTTTTGTGAGCCTCGCATACACTTGGTTAAATTATTGGGCATATAAATTGAAATTCATGTTTTATTTTTAATCTAGCCCCGGTTGTATATACATAATTTACTTCCAGTCGCTATGAAAATTCTTTTGCTACAAATTCGTTTCTTTATTAATCACCAATTAATCTGCCTTAGAACATTCTGTATTTTAAAATCTTATTCAATGAATAGTGCCGCGATATAATGCATTCGAATTAAATCAAAAGTCCTTGGTGAAATTCAACAAACATTTCGTATCTGCAAGATTTATCGACACTTTTTCCATGTTATCCGCTTACAGCCACATGTGCATATGTTCAAAGCACGACTAGATTCTTTCTTTTTACTAATATCTCTGTGCATAAACGGTTGGTTTTTCTTTGTGCTCCTGTAAAATCTAATCACCGGTATTTATTTCGCTGTTTTTCTAATTAACGTAATTGGTAAATGTTGTTTTGTACTTATTAGTTTACCGATGACGACTACGTTCTACCAGGAATTGTATTAAGATGCTGCTACCGTATGGATGTTAACTGCTGATTACTCCAAGCCTCAAAATAAAG
>JAHWXV010095237.1:0-10807 GCA_024586415.1 Phrixothrix hirtus
TAGATTTCACTTACATCTACCCTTAGCTAATTCCTTGCAATATAACAAATTTTTAGAAAAATAAAATGTATACAATTAATTTAATTTTTCTATGTTAGATGCGCGATAATTTATGAAATAATTACGTGAATCTAACAACACACACACACATACACACACACACACACACACACACACACACATACACACACAGACACAGACACACACACACACACGCGCGCGCGCGCACACACACACGCGCGCGCGCGCACACACACACGCGCGCGCGCACACACACACACACACAGACACGCGCACACACACACACACACACACACATACACACACACACACACACACACACACACACACACACACACACACGCAGACAGACCAATTTTTAAAAACCTGTTTTTCGGAGTCAGGGGGGTCCCAAAACGTGTATTTCCACTAAAATTTCGACATCGAAAATTTTTTACGAAAACTACTTTCTCTATACTATATTTCATATAGGTAAGAAAAAGTAATAAGCTTATGCCATTTCTTTTTAATGCTATAACTTATTTCTACTTAATTTCACACTAAAGGTTTGAAAAAAAATGTGATGGGCACGGATTCCCTGACCGACTATTCTCTAATACATGTCTCGCATATATTTTATTCGTAGCGAAAGCGGGAGCAGAAAATGAACGTCGCTTTAAAAACCGGCAACGTGTTTCTTTTGAGGCGTACCAAAATTCAGTCTAAAAATTAACAAAGATTGCATTAGATTTGAACGGGGAGAATGTGAACAAACGTAAAAACAGGTACGCAAAGTATTACTAACGAAAAATTCAACTCATATTTGAAGCAAGTTACCGAATTATCGGTAACGTTACGTTAGAGCGTCTTTTTTGAAAATTTTTAACTGTCGGTGATGCCTACATAAAAATAAGCACTAGCATACAAAACGCTTTCTATAATATTTGTCCTAACAGTGTTATAGCCAGAATTATTTCAGATAAGCTAATATTTATGAGAAACTAAATATTTTTAATGCATAAAATGAGAGTTCATTTAACTCAAAGCAAAAGAAAGTGTTAATTAATACTTGCATGTGTTAAAGCTTGTCGCATAAGACACTTTGAAATACTACAGCGCCTTCCTTGTTTTATATTAAGCGTTAGCATTCATCAAAATACAAAAAAAATGTAGGCGCTCCGGAAAAGTCATAAAACATGACTTTAAAATGAACTTTTGTCGTTAACTTATCCGACTCAGTTCAAACAATTAGATTTTGATAATGCTAAAAATAATTTCGTAATTCAGGTGCAAATAAAATACTTTATAGTGCTAATTAAACTCAGTCACTATTATTAATCAATTAAATAAACAACCTGCATTTTGTTTGAAATAATAAATTGCTTTTTCTGTGTTCAACGAACGTACGAGGTAGTGTATTTCTTTCTGTATGCTTTAATAAAATCTAAGCTGACAAGTTGCAGAGTCTATGTAAAATTACCTTCCACATTTTAGAATTAAAGTAAATGTTATTTAAATGTTATTGAGCTGCGTTACTTCACATCTTGAAGCTCAAGTTTCAGCTGTGCAAATAAATATATAAGCGTACTCTGTTTTCCATAAACGGCAATCGAAAATCTGAGACCCAAGGTGTATTAGTAAATAACTTGTATAGGTAACCGGGCTTATTACAACGTTGCCGGTCCTTAATGCGATGTTGACTTTTATAGCGCAAAATCACGACCTAAGCGTTTTTGTCTTTTGTCAACATTTTAACCTCATCATACACTACTGTGCATAGGTATTATTATTATGTATTGTTATACATTCACGCCTCCTCTTCCTAGCAACCTAGGTTAGGGTGACATTTTTGTTGTACGCATGCGTCATAAAATTAGGTAGTTATTTTCATTTTGTTATTAAGATTTTTAAAAGCTTGCGCCGTTGTCTCCTCCGTACAATTTTTTGTATGTGAATAATATTGAAAAAAACATCGTGAGTGCTTTAGGACTAATAAAGAATAACATTTACTATGCTTATTTCGGGAATATTTTAAAAATTAATGTACTCGTACATGTGCGTACATTAAATTATGTAAATACGAGGGCGATCTGATAAATGGCCGGTTTGAACATGAGAACACAACTTTTTCTTCAAAATTTCATTTTATTTCTTGACATAGTATCCTTTTAGCTCGACACACTTAATCCAATGTTTTTCCAATCTGATTAGGCTATCCTTATAGTACTATTTATCAAGTCCTCGAAAGTATGCATCAGTTTTCCATTCAGCTTCCTCATTTGATTTGAAGTTCCTTCCAACAAGCCATTTTTTCAGGTTTGGGAACAGAAAGTAGTCATAGCGAGCTAGATCAGGACAATATGGTGGACGCGGAAGCAATTTGTAACGTAGTTTATTCAATTTCTGTTGAGTTTTCCATATGTGCGAGCTGGTGCGTTGTCATGAAGAAAAATCACTTTCTTGTTGCCAAATGTGGACGTTTTTTTTATTTCAATGTGCAATCGGTTCAGTAATGCCACATAATGATCTCCTGTGATATTTTTGCGTTTCAAGGTAATCGATAAGTATTACACCTTGTGCATCCCAAAAAACAGTCGCCAAAACCTTTTCAGCTGATGCAACCACTTTTGCTTTCTTCGGTGCACTTGAACCAGTTTCAACCCATTGGTTTGATTGTTTTTTTGTTTTAGGTGTGTAGTGTGGATCCATATTTCATCTACGGCTATGAATCTATGCAAAAATTCATCTGTATTACGTTGAAACATCGCCAAACATTGCTTGGAAGTGACCACACGATTGCGTTTTTGTTTGATTATCAACAAACGCGGCACCCATCTTACTGACAGCTTTTTTATATGTAAATGTTCATACAAAATGTTACCCACACGTTCTTTCGAGATGTTTACGATGTCAGCTATCTCACGCACTTTCACTCGTAGTTCTTCCAAAACGATATCATAGATTTTATCGATCATTCCTTTGATGGTTCACTTCTATTGGTCGACCTGAACGATGTTTATCATTTGTACTTGTGCGACCACGTTTAAATTCTGCTAACCAATAAATCGCAGTTGAATTTGCTGGAGCAGATGTGCCGTAATATTTATCAAGCCTTTCCTTTGTTTCTTTCGCCGTTTTTCCATGCAAAATATAATGCTTAATCAATGCACGAATCCTTTTTATCCATTATTTTTACACAATCACAAATTATTCGCTTTTTATGCCTACCAAACATAAACTAAATGACTTATAGCGCTAAAAATTTACATGCAGCCTACAAACAGATTGTGTTTGACAGAATAGATACACATTCGGTGATCAGTGGTGCCATCTCTTTGAAACCGGCTAATTATAAGACCGCCTTCATAATATAAACAACCTATACTTAGAACTACATTGTAGCGTTTACTCACATAGTCAGATGTAGTAAAGAAGATTGAATGAAAACTGCTGAAACAATGAGTATAACGTTTGCTTTGATCTCAATACTTCAATAAATTAATTCTATTCGTTTTTGTACACAATCACTGGATAACTTTTGCCAATGATGAACACGTTTTGTGAAACCTGACGGAAGAAATTCATGCTCTGTTTCCGTAACCAGTATCTTACAGTCCTCTGAACGTCTACATTGGATGCATAGTGTAAGTAGGTTGTCGAACCTGGTACAGTTCTTCAACCCCCTAATGTTCAACAGTAATTGCGCTGAAGGGCTGGTTTTAGGTGCCCCTTACACACAAAAGAATCTAAAAGAAAGAATGTGAGCTGGAGTAACAATTCTTTGTCCTCTTATGCACATCCGTAAATCATCCCCAACTTGTTCTCAGGCTCAAGAACAATTTTATTTATGGCTTGGTAATCGGGAATGTGCTAACCATCAAGACGTTAATCAAAGTGATCAGCGTGATTTAGATTGAACATCTATGAACCATTTAACAGAATGTTTATCAAAAACAAAAACTTAACTTTTATACAATTCTATAACCTAGATCTATTTGTTTCGCTTCGTTTACGTCTTTCAACAAATGTTACCAATAAATTTCATACCTACTTTTAATTTATATGTTTATAATAAACTACAGTTCAATTTTATCTTAAACTAATGCCAGAAATTTTCTTTATTTTTATCTCTAATTCTTTTTATCTTACTTTTCTGCATTACGAAGATTTTCGTGGACTTCTTAAATAATTTATTAATGTTGTAATTTGCTATCTTGCTGAACTTGTGTGCCAGCAAATTCCGTAACCTTATATTTCCTATGTCTAAACATTATTTTGTACTTATGTTAACATACATTTGTTATGCAGTTTGAAATACTTTTAAATAACCCTAATTTTAATTCCTAATTTTATTGGCATTTCCTTATTATTTTAAAGTATTTCAGACACATAGTAATGGCAAAAGCGCAGAGAGCTATGCTCGTACTGTATGATCAAGATGGTATTGTATGAAGATTCAGTCATTCAATGGTTTAATCGGTTTCATATGAAGTCTATGGCCTGGCTCTGACGTATTGTAGGAAGACTTATTTCTTGTTCCTATGAATCCTTCATAATAGCCTGTTTAAGATTTGAAGTGTTAAAATGTATCGCTCTGAATTGGGTCAACAATACTACATTAAAAGCGCTCTTACGTAAGATTCTCAGGAACAAGGGACAAGTTTTCCTGCAATACGGCAATGTCAGGCTGCACACTTCGTGTGCAATCTATCAAGCAGTTAAACGACTTAATCTTACTACAATATGGCGCCGACCATACGATCCGGAATCGGTGTTCTGCAAATTTCATCTTTTCCCGAAGATTTTCATAGGTATCCAATAAAGAAATGCAGAGCACTGAAGGCACACGAAACTTGTTCATAGTCGATACAATTTTGCCCAGTTATCTGGCAATTATGTTAAGAAATGAGTACAAATAATACAATATCACTTATTAAACGATTCATTTTCATTCAACTCTCATATATATAACGTCTTACGTTAAAATACTTCGTTCAAGATTATAATACAAAGCAAGTAAAGAACATTTAACCATAAAAATATTTATGGAAGCTAAAGATAAAAGTGCTCACCCATACCTTAGGGTACTTTAGATCTTTAATCACTTGTAACTTGTAAAAAATGGTCACCTGTTGATTCAACCAGTCTATGGCAACATCCTTTCTAAATCGTTTTCTATGTTCAGAATCAGGCAAAAACCCGACAGCGCCTAGTCCGAACGCATGGATGCTTAACAGTTTCCCAATGAATCATAGCGCAGCAAGTCCTTTCTCGCCTTGGATATTCCACGTTAGCTCCAAAGACGTTTGTAAGAATTAGCATTTATAGCTGTGATTCTTAGAATGAAATCAACGAGTAAGAACTCTTGACAGCCCCAAAAGCTTGATGCCTTGAGTTCCTTTTAGGTCACATTATTTGAAATTTCATGGCGTTATTTTTGTTTTCTTTGGCGGTTTTGTGTAAAATTCATGTAATAATTTGGTCGACGACCTTGATGCACTACTTGCACTACTTATTCATTGTGAGTATCCGTGGGACCCACCTTGAACAAATTTTGTAGAACTGAAAATTTTCGTACAAAACTCTACAACGCTTCTGGACAATGTGCGCGCACTTCCTTAATCGTAGACCAACGATTCTTTTTAATGGTGTGATGACGTTTCGTTTTAGTTCATCCGTGACGACAGAGGGTGGGCCTGATCCTTTTGCATCATGAACTTTGTTCTCTTATTTTTAAACATTTCCGGACCATGTCCTCGTTCATAATATCTCTAGTGACAAGTGTCCGATGTATGTTAATAGAGTAATGTTTCCAGCATTCGAAAAATGAATAACTGAACGAATTCCATAGTTGGCATTCATTTTCAGATGAATAATTGCGCGACATAACCGCACAAAATTTCTACACTAAACTAACACGGATAACGCGATAGCAGCTGCGCAGTTAGCTTGTGCAAATGTCATTTACTTTACGACTGGCCTATATAGTTACCCATGTATGACTTTTGTTTATTCGTAAACTACGTTTAACGATTAATTAGTAAAAGCATCGCTCTTCACTTGTAAAACGACAGCAGGATCGGACAGTTGTGTTCAAGTCAGTCTTGTCAATTAATATTATTAGTTCCAGTAAACACCACAAAATATCAAATTCCTATGATGGCGACCGTAAAAGTTGATCATTGAGGTAAACCCTTGTCACCCGTTCTTTCACAAAGATAAAACATGTACGTTCAACTACATAATTCTGCATGTGACTGATTTATCAACGAGTTGTTTGAATTCAACTTAACGGCAATTAAAAATTCAATTAAAAGTCACTGTCACTTTATTTTTAAGTTAAAAGTGTAACTATTAATTCCGAATTGAAATAAATTACACATGATGATAATAGTTTTCTTAGTTATTAATAATTAATGGTGTTTAACGCATACGCGTTATTTTACAATTGAATTTGTCGCTTCATTATTTATATTAACTCAATTTTAAAGTGAGTGTTATTTAACCAAATGGGATTCTCGGATAATTTAAGTGCTATAAAACGTTGTTTTCAGTACATTACTCAGCCTTTTCGCTCTGATTTGGCGAACCCAAATTTCGCTATTCATATTCACGCTTTAAATAAATGCACTCTAATGTTTAAATCTACCGTTAGAAATAGGATAATAAATAAAAATGATCTGCTAGCATCATTATGTATAATGTCTACAGATGCGTACCATTTGAAAACATCTGGCGTCCTTTAGTAACGAACTGCTGACGGATACTACGATTCAACAGTTTGACGAACAGTAAGGACAACGTTTTATACACAATTGGGAACTTTCACCTATTTTTTTGTAAAAATATAACATGTTGAAACAGTCCTTAGATTCGTGGTTTTAAACAATTTATTGCTTTCCGTATGCCTCAAAAATTTGAATTTCCGAATTTGGCGCCATTTGACCAGGAATACGACACGCGGTCAAGTGACGTCATCACCCAGTAGCGCTCTATGCCAGTAGTTGGGTAGCCGGTCTTAAATGGTGAACATCTCGAAAACACGTTGGTCAATTCCTTTTTGTACAACACAAATAGCGTATGACATTTTAAAAAATGTATAAGTGGTGTTTTGTACATCATTGTAAAAATAAATACATGTTTAAAATCCTACATGTTATAAATTTGATTGTAGATCCAACAGTAACCAAGCGAGCCACGTAACATCAGTAGGAGCCACATTAATAATGCTAACGGATGCTTGCAGCCTACTGGATTTCAATAATTTTTATATGTACCATTATCGTTATCATATCAATTAAAATAAATTACCGGATGATGCTGCACAATCGTAGCACTGAATATTTTGTACGATTTCATCGATTTAATTTATTGTTAATGATACGACATATTATTGTGAATTCAGTGTTCTGGACATATCTTTGCTTTTACAATACAGCTATTATTATTCCACTTAATTTGTACATATCCTATAGCATTATCACCATGGGACTTTCTTTACGATCTCCAAAATAAATAATAATTACTTAAAATAAGTAATTAGACTTTTAAAAACAATTTTGCAGTATTTAACTAATTTGTTATAAGCCACGGTATTTATTTATTACGTTTGTGCCTTGGCGGCTCTGATTTTTGCTAAGTTGAACGACGAATCATTTTAAGAAATTCTCCTAGCATAAAAATATCCCATCTGAACAAGTTGTTGGATGTAGCCTTCACATATCCTTTTTACATTACTAAATAGCTGAATAAACTATTCCTGCACGATTACTAACATTAAAGCTAGTTTTACAAAACTACATAGTGGATTTGATTTGTATAACGTCGAATATGTTGGGTATTGTGATGATACATAATAGGTGTTTACGATAATTAAACCGCTTCACACCGATCCAATATTCCTTCTATATCTTTCACTAATAGGTTTTTGATACAACGGAGATAAAGCATTTCTACCGGTGTGGAATGGTTTAATTATCGTAAACGCCTATAATGAATTAACAGGTGCGTTTCTGTCTACTGGCTCGTGATGTCACGACCAATAGCGTTACGTTCTTGATACTGCCATTGAATTCGTAAATTTTTCAAATTTCTAAAGTATTTTAAACCACTTTCTAATTTTTTTGAATGTTTCATTATTACAAACGAATTTCTGTGACGATTTACTTTTATTGATACCAAAAAAAGAAAGCATTTTCCAATATATGAAAGTACCCAATTGTAAGGTAGGAGAAATATAAAAATATTCTCCAAATTTTGCTAATTCATTTTCTTGATTTTGGACTGGCCATGGAGATTTCCTTTCATAAACGGGATGTTTTAATGCCAAAGGTTTTTTAGACAGAACATCATGAAATGGATTATATTATACTCGTGTGTTTACAAGATCGTTTGTAATGAAGAAGCAGAGTGCTTATACTTACCGCAGAAGGCATTGGCCGTGCCGAATCAGTGCTTGCCAGATTAGCCATCACAAATAGCACTGACTAATGGGAAAAGACATTCAAGTTATTGGACCGCATGACAGCTTTCGTTAAGTATCAAAGTATCAGCAAATATGTAAACAAACACATAAAATCTGGCAAGGTGCAGGCACCACCGTGCGCTTGAAGGCCAAGATACGGATACAAATACATGCGGCGCAACGGCTCTATTTGTATTACAGATTTAACTGAATCTGTTTAACGTTTTAGATTCAACAGTGATTCCCAACATTTTTATTGCGGAAGCGCCTTAACCTAAAATATGAAGAATTTAAAGCACCCTGCCCGTGGTATTTCAGTTCAGACTCTGATAAATTATCAAAAAATAAATGCTCTTTTAGAGTTTGAACCTATTCGACTTTCGCGATTCGAGATAAGTAACGTTCAATTCTGTACGTATCCAAGTGGAGGCTTTTCAGTTTTTTTTTATGGATAATAACATTGGTTTTCCCCGTATAAGATTTCAATAAATCAATGTGGTCGCTTGTGACTACCGCATTATGTCGTCAAGTGAACCCGTAGCTTTTGTGGTTCGCGAAATCACGAAAAAACGGAGGCTGTTGAGAAAAACTGAGCAAGAACAAATAAAGGGAAATAAATCGCATTTATCTGTGCGCCGATATGCTGAGCTAGGTTTTGATATTACGTAATTCTCAACTGGCATTCATACGTTGGTAGAGTTAACTCGATGAGCCGCGGCATTAGGTATGTTCAATATTTTGTGAAACACTGACGATTCTAAGGCGTCTCACTGATCAATTTAATTTTACTCTTCAAAGTGTTCGGCTGATCACTCATTACAGAAACTCTGCCTCAAATTTGACTCGTTAATAACTGGTTTTGACGCGAGGTATTTGTTGTATGTTAGTCGTATTTAATAATTATGGAGAATTTAGTTAAATATTAAAACCAAAGAGGTTAAGAGCATGCGGGAATAAGTCCTGGCCCCAGATTTTTTTCTCTTGCGAGACGAACAAACCAGTGAGTGTAAATTTGTCTAGTGAGTTTCCTTGGAGTAGAAATGCAAAGCTCTTTTGTGGTTCAAAGTTTACATATAAGTTCCAGGTCTCCCACATCTGTGGCAAAAATTTAGTCCAAAAGACGGATACGGAAGAGAAGTTGCCTACGTCCTATTTAGGACACTGCAATAAAAAAGACAGCGATGCAGTCCGGTTGATGAGGTTGAATCATATAATTTATGAACAAACAACGATTTAAACGAATATCTGGTATGAGATAATAGCAACGCCATTTTACAAGAAGGAAAAATTAAAATTGCTCTGAATTTTTTTTACGGCCCAAAGACAAATTTCATCGAATTGAATTTAGTTGTTCCTGAATTATGTGGATCGATGTGGTTGGACGCCATCTTAGGTTATTTTGATTTTTTCCGGCAAATTTTGCGTCGTGAACTCGTAGAAGGTCGTGGTGACTATAAAATTTTCATTATATACCGTTACAGTTCACTCTAAAAGTGGGAAGATCAAGTTAGCGAAGGAAGAATAAGATGTTTATGCGTGGTAATTAAACTACTACAAGTGGTTTTACCTTTTTAAAGAATATCTTCAGCGATGCATAATTTGGTTTTTTGAATCGGAAGTTACTGGGGCCAAATTAGCTAATATTTTTGAAAAAGACGCTGCTATAATAATTTTTACCTTTTTAACTTATGGTAGAGTTTTTGTTAATTTGTCACATAATCAATTGCCGTAATAAATTAAGGCTAACAATTTATATGCGTAACAGTTCTTTCTGTAACTACCGGTGCGAAATTTATAATTATATTCAATGCAGACACATTTGAATTATGCTTTGAAATGTTATCATAATTGCATATTAGAATAAATCGATTTCGCTACCTTAAAATTTGTTGTGAAGGTCTTTTACATAATGGCATGGCGTGGGGAGCTTGACTTATACAGTTCCATTTTGGAAGACACATTTTTGTTGTTGGTATTTACCCAACTTTCCAGAATATAAAAAAATATAGGCTTATGTAATTTATTAATTTTATTAGATTGAATTACATAAATTGATTTTTAAACGATAATTTTCAAGGACTAATTTACCAGAACAAAGTCTAACAACGAACAGGAATTATTCTGTAATTAAGTATAATTAAAACTGCTGATGTAGTAGTTTAATTGTTAATAACTTTTACCAAGCTATAAAGTACGAAATTATACACCTTTATACCATTTTTTATGGTACTGTTTAAGTTACTAGCAATTTAAAAGTTTAATCACAGAACAATTTTATAAAATTAAATCTATACTATATATATATATATATATATATATATATATATATATATATATACAGTG
>JAHWXV010095261.1:0-20941 GCA_024586415.1 Phrixothrix hirtus
TATATATATATATATATATATATATATATATATATATATATATATATATATATATAACAATAAATTCGACTTGTGCAGGGCCTCGGGTTTTCTAAAGTAAAGTTAGCGCACTAGAGATCAAAGAAAGGCGACCGATGCTCGGTTCCCGAATAGTTAGTGTTTTTCTATTATTTACGAGTACTTATGAAAATTTAAAAGTATATTATTCATTAATATTAAATTAATAGTGTTGTATACTAGTGAAACGTGGATTGCTTAATATGTAATAAGGTCCATCTTCTTAACAAAATGATAAAATTTCCTATATGTCCGTTATGATTAATTATTACAATGAATGGAGTCATACTATCGCTGCTGTCGAAGGAAAAATCGATTTACTTTAAAGGTTTAGATATATCAAGCTTCTTTTATAAACCTTACAAATGCCACATCATGAAGTTAATCTAATTAGCTTTAGTTGCTGTTCTTGCAAGCATATTAGCTGCAGCTTTTCACAAAAGTAGATCACCATCACTCGTGAAAACTAAATTTTTGTTCTAAACCTGGGAAATGTCCAAAAGCAATTAATACAACATTATATTTGGTATACGGGGCTGTGGCATTAACTCTCAAGAACGCTTGAATGTGACTTAATCCCTTTCGAAGGGATTTTCAATAAATTTTGTACGCATTTTAAAACATGGGTAAAAGTTAACCGCTACAAGTCTCCTTTTATACAAAACTATGCAGAGTGACTTAACAAACAATTTAAAGTACATGACACAGGAAATGTTGAAGAGATTCATCAACATCCGGTGTATCGAAAAGGTTTTAGTGAAATTAGTGCCAAACCAAAGAAAGATGATTCACCTCGGAACAATTTTAGAAGAATACACCCCAGAAGAACTTAGTTTTAAGGCTAGTAGCAGTCTATGATCAGCAGAAAAGAAAGATGCAACCGCAGTGATAACAGAAATTATCTCAACAGCAATCCAAGGTACAAAGTCAAAAAGGGGTTATCACCTTAAAACTCAAGTAATAGTTAAAAGAATTAATCCTGAACGTGCTATGTTTTTATATGTTGAGAATAGATTGAAAAAACAGTACCTTGCGATTATCAAGGAGCATGTGATATATCTAAAGTGTAAAAAAATAGTGTTCGTTATTGTAACAGCTGATGGAAGATATCAATACAAACAAGAAGGTCTTATACAACAATAGTCAAAATTTAGCGGTTTTTCTACAAAAAATTAGAAAATATCAAAACTTTGTCACAACAATAGTCGAATGAATATTTTTATTCTGGAATTGTCCACAATATAGCTCTTCCTATACATAACAAAACATTTAATACAATTTTTTAATAAAGGAAATAGAAGTCAGAATTTAATAAATTGTATTACTTAACATTATAAATTCTATTGAACAGAAACTTGACAATGTTTAATAATTCAGAAAACTTTTCATTCATGAACAGAGGTCAGATACCGTAATATAACACCCAAATAATTGTAATATTATTTGTTTACGACTTGAGTGGTTGTAAATATTTTGTAGTGCATTGAAGGAAAGCATTTTGTTATTCATTTAGGACTTCTTAATTTCGTTACATGGAAATAGTTTACTCTATTTGTAATCAAGCAGCGGTTTGGACTGGTATTACATAACGACATCAATACGTTGATCGTATAACGTACTTCGCATCAGATGTAATGAAACGGTTATAACACCAAGAACTTAATAATTTGCATTACAGTCTTCGGTGGTATAAATTTTTACTAGTATGTAAACTTTGTTCTGTCGAATCAACGTAAATGCTAAATTATTATAACATGAAAAGTAGCATTTAGTGCAGGTAATCATTTAAATAAATGTGGTGTTTTCTACATTCAACTTCTGCGCGATAGAGTTGGTCTAATTACGGTTGTTAATTTACATTTGTATACTGCACATATTTCATTATTTCTCCTTCGTGAGGTTAGGTTAGTAGTTGGTGATAAAAATTTTATTAATTGACGCTGATATTAGAGTAGTGGAGTTTCATATTGTATCAATTATTAGAATTTATATTTGAACTACCGTCAAGTTTAAATTATAAGTTGTGTATAAGTTTGGCCTTTTACAACAGGAAAATCGTAATAAAATTGTTGGTTTAAAGTCAGGTAAGAGGAGATATTGTCTTAATGGAAAAGTTATACGCAATAGTACATTGTTTTCTTAGTTACTAATAGTAATGTACTATTTCTGTTGCCGTCACAACTCTCATATAATTTATGACCTTAAATAAATTGATCAAAGTAAGCGCCAGCAATAAACTGTTCTTCCAACAAAACTTTTATTTACTCAAATTCAGAATAATTCTTTTATATTTGTACTTTCGGGTTTGTTGCTTTATTAAAGATAGATGGTTGATTCACTGTTATTGCTTTAAAATTATACACGATGATCAAGCTTTACTTGTAATACGATACTTTTACACACCCGTTGTGTTGATCGTTTAACCAACTTTTCAGCAATTATGTTAATATCCTGAATTTTATTTTGTGTTTATTTACCACCGTTAATTGTATTGGCCTTTTATATATTTTGCCAATTTTCACAGTTTTAATGCGATTAACTTATTTAATCTCTATTTTAACAATTTATTTGTAAAATGGTCTCCACTGCATAAGGCAATTCATGTGAACATCTTTATTATTTTCACCGCGCACTCTCGTCTGCAACTTCCTACCACCAATCTACACCTTGAACTTCCTGCTTTTACATATTCTTAACAATAATTTTTATATAAATTTAACTTGTTCTAGATGTTACCGATTATTGAAAATCTAATCTGGCTTTATAAATCTTGTATTTTGTTCATTTTCACAATTTAACTTTTATGTTTTTCTTCTACCAAATTTGTTGACATACAATTTGCAGATTATGTATTGGCATTACTTGGTATGCATACGTGTAAGGTAAGCCCTACCGAATAATTTCATAACCTACTGGGAACTGAAAATTAAATGATCGTATGTCACAAAATTGCAAAATAGTATTTTATTTATAACTAGATGACAATGTTTCAATTTCCAGTTACATTTAGCCGTTATTCAATTATCTTGCCTCGCATTGTGACAGCCAATTACTTTTCAAAATGTAAACTTGTACAGAAAGAAATTTGGCACCTTCGATTTTATGGAAAGTGAACATCATTGGGTATAGTAACCTTTGCAGTCTAAACCCTACATAATGGTTGTGATTTATTACTCTTTCAGGTAGGTGTCACCAATAAACCTTTTTGTCTTTGCAGGAAATTATTTACAAAACAGAAAATGGGTCAGTACGGTGGAAATAATTTATATGCAATGTTGCCAAAGTGCAGTTACTTTAATTTGAAATATTTCGCTAACGGATGGCGATAGCGAAACAGTTATACCACATTTTCTACTCTATTTTCGATTTCCTAGCATGTGCTACGAGAACGTAAACTATTTGCTTTACACCCTGTATATATACATATATCTATATAACCTACATACAAACATATATTAGGTGCATAGACCCACTGTCACTAGCACAGCATAATCGAAATAAAACTTAAATCTCTTTTTAACTATACGGCAAAGTTAGATTTACTTCAGAAGTATTCAAACAGCCTTTTATGTTGAGCATTTATGAACAAATCCAGACTGAAACGTACGACCGCTCATACTTGTTTACTAAACCTATTATACTTTTACATATTGTGGTTCTGAATTGATTTTGTAGCAAAATCCAAAGCCCTCATCAGCTTGGTACTATGCACCATTTAAAATTATGTTTGAATAAGAAACAGCTGAATTTACGAGAACATGAGTTGAAAAAATTAAGACCCAAATAAGTCCTTACTACCCACAATGTAATTTCTTTGGGTCAAAATCTAATTACATCCACAAAACTTCTACTTGCGACAGTGGACGGGAACGTTTGCAACTTCTTTAGGGATGATACTTCGGCGACAGTTTGCTACATACGTAGACCGACTCCAAAAAAAATGAATAACTCAGGTTTAATTTCGATAAACTAATAGGTAGATCAGAAAATCTCTCTTTCGGCATGGATAGGATCCTTTCAGTTTTTGTTAAATATTGCTATCGATTGCCATGTTCGTAAGTCAGACAAAAACAAAATAAAACAACGACAAAAA
This sequence comes from Phrixothrix hirtus, assembly GCA_024586415.1. NCBI lineage: Eukaryota > Metazoa > Arthropoda > Insecta > Coleoptera > Phengodidae > Phrixothrix > Phrixothrix hirtus. Next base: position 4,151 of record JAHWXV010095261.1, read on the forward strand.
GACATTCTAACAAAGGTGAGAGAAATATTAGGATAGCGTGACGATATTCCAATATCTTCTAGTAAAACCACAAATACCGACAATACGGCTCGTATATTTTTTGAACTTCCAGAAGTAGTATCAGATATTACAAGACTAAATCAAGGTATAAACCGTTTTTCTATAATTTTAAGTCATTGCCAGTGGATTTCCTGTCAATCCTCAGGAATTTGAAATATACACAGAGGACACCGCTAAACTATGTACAAAACACTATAATTTGGTACTATATGCTAGCAGTAACTCATAAAATACTGGTACATTGTCCTATTATTTCGGAAATACTATCTATAGGCATTATATCAGAAGAAGAGCAGGCAGCGCTGAATAAGGATATATGCAAGTACAGAGAGCACTACGCACGAAAATGGTCACGAAAGCAGAATATGGAAGGTATGTTACATATGCTCTTGCTTTCTTCTGAACCTGTTATAAACTTCTATAAAGAAAACAAGCAGAAGCAGAAAGCGGTATTTTCCAAAAAAAAATGTTTAAACCTATTACAAGCACCTAATGCTTTGGCGCAAACAAGACAAGTTACTGCAAACAATTATGATGAAGATATCCAGGAATGATGATGACGATGACAATGATGCTAATAATGACAAATGTTCTGATGGTGCTGATAGTGATAGAGTATCAGATTTAGGTTTGTATTTTCGTATAGATTCCTTTTCTGGACATATATCATATAACTTTAATAACTACAAAACCAGTACTATATTTTTACTTTCTCCTACGTATATGAAATATAGTGTAGAGACAGTTATGTGCATGTGTAGGAGTGTATGTCAACGTGTGTGTGCGTGTACGTGAGTGTGTGCACGTGTGTGTGTGTGTGCGTGTGCGCGTGTGTATGTGTACGTGTGAGCGTATGTGTACGTTTGTGTACACGTGTGTATGTGTATGTGGATGTGTGTACATATGTGTGTGAGTACGTGTGGGTGCACTTGTGTGTGTGCATGTGTGTTTGTGTAGATGTGTGTGTGTGTGTACGTGTGTTCGTACGTGTGTGCATGTGTGTGCCTATGCATGTACGTGTGTTTGTATACGTGCGTGAGCGCGTGCGTGCATGCGTGCGTGCATGTTTTCGTAAGCGCGTGCGTGTGTGCGAGGGTGGTTGCGAACACGGTTGCGCGCGTGAGTACTTGAGTGCGCACTTGCGTGCGTGCGTGCGTACCAGCGTTGGTGCGAGCTCGCGGTACGTGTGCCTGTACATGTGCGTGTCTGTGTGCATGTGAGTGTGAGTGTGACTGAGACTGTAGGTGTGCGTGTGCACGGTAGATCGCCTTGGCATGGGCGTAGCACATAGCGCGGGCGCATGCTCGTGCGCCTGCGTGTTCTCTAGCGCTTTATCCTTCCAGTGGGTGCTGCGTGCGTGCGTGTGCGCGCGCGTTCCTACTAGCTTGCGTGAGCATGCGTGCATTCGTGCGTGCGAGCGTGCGCGAGTGCATGTATGCGTGAGTACGTACGTGCGTACGCGTACGTATGACCGAGCGTCCAGATATGCGCGCGCGACCGCGTAAGTGTGAGCGTCGGGATGCATGTGCGTGTCTTCTTGCGTGGGCGTGGGAGTAGGCGGCTGTGTGCGCGCAGGAGAGTGCTCATTCGCGTGAGTCCCCGCGTGCTTTCGGCCGTGTGCGCGTCCGAGCTTGCGCGCGTGGTTTCGTGAATGCTTGCGTGCGTGGTTGCGGGCGTGCTTTCTTGCGTACGTGTGCGCATGCACGCGTGCATTCGTGCGCACTTGTATGCGTACGTGCGCGCACGCGGGCTTGCCTGCGCGCGTTGGCGTACGTATGGACATGCGATCGGGCGTGTGTCCCAGGGTGTGAGCGTGCGCGCGTACTTGCGCGTGTGGATGCATTGTAGCGTGCGTGCGTGTGTGCGTGTATATATGCATGCGCGAGCGCGTGACTGTATGCGTCGAGGTGCGTGTACGTATGCGTGTACGTGTGCTTGTGAGTGTTACTGTAAGTGTGCGTGTGCACGTGCGTGTGCGCGGTCGTGTGCTATGGCGCGGGCGCTGGCGAGGCAAGGGGCGCGAGGGCGTGCGTAGGCATGGGTGTGGGCGTGGGCGTTGTCGCGTGCGCGGGAGCATGCGCGGGCGCCTGCGCGGGCGTGTCCGTATTCTTGTGCGCGTGCGCGTTTGTGTCATCGTGAGAGTGGGCTTGCACGTCCACGTGCGAATTCCCATAGTAGTGAGTGTGCGCGTACACGTGCACATATATCTAGAAAACTAAACGTTGTAGAAAGGTCAAATTTCAATATACAAATTTAATACCACCTTAGCACTACTTTATAAGGATTTAGTTAAAATCGAATTTCCGGAAGTGCCACTTTATTGTTGCGATTTTTAGGCTTCTTACAATTTTTTTGGAAAACGGCTATAACGATTTTTTTAAACTTGCCACGCTTCTTGCGTCTGTAATGATATATTCCATAAACTAATTGGTTTGTCTGCACAAATTTGTTGAAGTTGGTTATTGAGGAAAATATCTAGAGTTAATCAGGGTTTAGGCTGGGGTGTAACTTGGATGTGTGACCGTTCCTATTATCGTCCTCAAAACAAAAATAAATTAATGTTTTAGTAGTTTGTGTGCATGATTTACATACTTAATTACTTTTTATTTAAATCTATAAATTATATTTGCTTTAAAAGAGCCCAAAATTTAATTATAAACTTTTAATACACGTAAGGGAAATTAAAAATTCATGAATTATTTATGCTTTTAAATTTATTTTACAGTTTATAATTTAGGTGTATAGGAAAGTAACTAACGTCAATAAATTCAAATTAAATTTAAAACGGGTAAAAGAAAGTCGTGTGTTGTCTCACACCAGATTTTTTTTATTACTACTCACTACATTGATATCATTTTGTGTCAATTTTGCAAAAACAAATGTTTTGTCCACCTAGAACTGAAATCGGGACATATGTACATTCACACTATGCAGTATTTTGCACACAGCTCCTTTTGACCAGTGTTAGCTTGACCACATAGATCCTAGACAAGTAAAAACCGAATATTTAGGCACTTAGACTCTCTACAATTATACGTCCTTTGGAGTATAATCGTCTAGCTATTACATAGGCTTTACAAATTATTTAAAATGATTGAGGACTTACGCCACTATAAACTAATTGCACTGTCTCTGTAGCAAAATTAATATAACCAACGTTTAATGCTTTAACTGCTGGCTTAAGCATGCATCTTTCATGTTTCATAGGCCGTAACATAGTCAACTTAATAAACAGACACAACTAATATCAAACTTAATTTTTTAGATTATTGTTTTTCCATTATTTATTATAAAACGACCGCTGGCTGTCGTACGCGCTGCAGTTAATCAAGATTAATAAGGCGCCGTTACGGCGGCTGGTTGTCGTACGTATTCTTAGGCTTGAGAATTATTTATACAGGTTTAGGAATTGTATTAACTTTTATCATATGGTTATTCACTTATTTGTCTCTTGTTTTTCCAGTTTATTATAGAAATTTATAAAAATTGCCACTGTTACACCTGGTTTCTTAAAAATACGATTATAACTAAACTGAGGTTGGCACGACCAATTATCATTTATTTGGAGTTTGAAAATTGATGTTAATATCAACTATAACAATATGATATAATAAAAAACAGTTTCAAACGTTATGTAAACGCGCACAATTTTTCCGATGATGCTGCATGACGTGCGCCAGTGAAGCATCGTATGCCAAAGCATATAATAATTAAAGACACCTTTTCTAGGCCAGATGGTCTTCCTTCACTACATTATATACAAATCATCATTAACTAAGCACTTGGGAATACTGGTTTGTTGTACGACGACCGGCCGGCGCGGTGTACGGCTCATAAATACAAGTAAGTGTACGGCCGCCGGCGTGTGATGTGGCGATTAACGTATTAATTAGGATTGTAGTTATAAATTTAAAATTTCATTTATAACAAAAAAACAGGAAGCAGTATCTTACGACTTTATTATATTGAAAATCTGTTATTTTCTTAATAATAACTAGATTTTGAATATTATAAAGCGGTAAAATACACCTTCCTATTTTCTTATTACAAATCAAATTTTAAATGTATCGCTACAATCCTAGTTAAACATATAACATAATAACATATAATAATTATAACGACAGTTAAAGAGCCCTACGCCCCTGAAGTCATTAAAATTAGTAATTCCCATGAATTAGCTGGTTTTCTCTGGCCATCACAGTGAAGATTGGTATAGGCTCTACAATTGTGATGAATTTAACTAAGCTAACATTCAGGGACTAAAAATCCGTGAAGTAGCCGTAAATATGGCGGGCATTTTTTTAATAATAACTGTAAGATAATTGTCCAAAATTCTGTTATTATAGAGGCCAGTAAAACAAAGAAACCGATCTGGAAACGTTTAGATCGGGGATTGTATTAATACGCACTTACAGTAGGGTAACTTTTTATTCACGTCACTGGGTTCCCTCTTTGGGAAGTTCCGACGGATTATCTAAACTAGTTATTCACTTAAAAATTATATAGTTCCTGGAAGAAAGTATGGGCTATTACAACTACATGCCTACATATAAAACAATAAAGTTTGCACTTAAATATCGAATATAATGAAAAGTAAAGAATTTAAATTACATCTAACAATTTACGTGTCTCCCCGGAAGGGAATAATGGAAACAGCAATTTTCTATAACTAAATCAATGGACCCTTGCGTTACTAATAATTAAACTAGTCTAAAATGAACAAAAGTAGTTTGCCCTAATGGCCCCAATAATATAAACAATTAAAAATTTCAATCATTAGTGTTCTATTTATGATATTAACGAACTCGTCTTGAATTTATACGTGATCGACTAATTCGTCCCAGCAGGGTTAACTTAACGAGGGGTGAAGATCGGTGGTGTTTAAATAACGGATAAATCACTTACCTGGTGTTATGCAGATCTATAACTTCTCGAAGGACTAGAAAATAACAAACGTGCTGCTTAGAATATTATTACTATTGTATTTTACCTACAACCTTATCAGACTTAAACCCTTGGTTCCGAATCGACAAAAAATTGAAATTGACCCTTTTTATTACAAATTCGCTCTGGGCGGAAATAGACCAAACTTCTATCAGTTTGATTGCCTAACACATCATATGGGTAACTCTTCAATTGCGTTCTTTGAATATCGCCTGGGCACCCACTAATGAAACGTAGCTAACACTGCAGCTCTTAGATCTCTAGTCTCCGTAAACGAAGTATTTCTCCTTGAAATTGAAGGGGAAGACGAGAGGAGTTAGCGTTTATTTTTAGAATTGCTGAATAAGTATTAACAGGAAAAATTTTCGAATTTTAATAATTGTTGTTAAAATGTAATTATGCAATTTACAATTATGGCTTTAGCATAAAACTGATTCGGGTAATTCAGCAATTAGATTTTATTATTACTACCTAGATGTATGTACCGGGTATTTACAAATGAATGACCAATGTTGTAAGAATTTCAGACGCGCTTACACATTATTAGTTGAAGTAACCTAAACGAAATCAACAAATTCAATTAAACGAAATTTAACAAATTTATGAATATTGAAACGATTTCTGTCTGAAATACGGATTTTTTTTTTAAATACGGCCTTTGGTGATAGCTAGAACGTTCACTAGCTTTCAAAAAAAAACGTTTTAAGCTCAGATGCAATACCTGGAATATTTTTCACGATATTTAGAATATGCCACTCTTTGTCTTTCAATGTGATTATGATAAAATCCCTTTATCGTAGTTCCTATGCATTATACGGAGTAGAAAGGTTTACTACTAACCTGTGATGAACTATCAGATGCTGCTTCTGTCTGTGCAAAGCTCCATTATAAACGTAGGTTCATCGATGCGAATATCTATCACTGCATAAAGAAATGCCGGATGACTTTAACTAGGTACGAGTATAACAATACCTTGAATTATATTTTTTCTGAGAATAGATAGTTGAATAAGAAGTTTTTGGGATCTTTGAAGCATAATTAAAGCATTTCCTTTCATTACTTGTTATTATGTGTTTTAATACGAAAATAACTTCAAGTTTATGTTCCATAGACGGATAAGTAAGTTTTCGTAAGTAATTGATGTCTTATCTACTTTAATCATAGCAACCTATTAAAAGTAGGGTGATTTTGATGTTAAAAGTTTTTTTTTAGTAAAACTACAATAAATCCTATGATTTGGGATAATTTTATATAAAAAAATCGTTAAACATATAGGTTTGCTTTTCCTTTAATAAGATTTATTTACAAAAATGGAAATAATTTATTTGTGACATGGAGTGGAATACCAATATCTATAAATGTCACAGCTTATTTCGTTATTTTTAGTTAATTTCTATGTTCTTAAATTTTACTTAGGGATGGCTGCGAAAGATTAGTTTGATGCATCCAATAATCAACAGTTACATTAATTAATAACTTTATAACCAAATATTTGGCGATAGCCACACAATCTTAGAAATCTGTTAAATATTTAGTTTAACAATTTTATATACCTATAGATTGCTAAAGTTTCGAATTGAATCTATCGAAATTGCAGTTTGAGATTAGTTCAAATACGCCAACAAGATTAGTTGCAAGCCCCATCAGGGATGCACTTTATCTCTATCTATTTCGTTATTTGAATGGCAGCCATTTAAGCGCTAGTCGAGCAAAATGTAAGTAGGTATGTAATTCAGGAATTAGATATAAATCGAAGTCTATCTCGCAAACTTTCCCAATATTTCTTATTGATTTCGCATAATTATTCAGCGGAAAATAAAGAGCTTTTAAATGCTGCCAGTCGTACATATATTTCCAATAAGCAGTGAACATAACATCAATATCCCCTATGGTACTTTTATTACCTTTTCTCCCTTGCACCAGATTTTCCGAACGATCTGCTGCGCTACTAAATTATTTCCAATGAATAAATGAAAACATAGGGTGCAAAAATGGCATTACGAAATACCCTCATCAATTTCTGGACATTATGTTGCGAACGGATTAATCGCATTTATATATTTCGTAAGTATAACACTTTTCAATTGATTTATATTTTGTGGATATTTTTATAAGGCTCTTAACAACTTCACAAAATTCCTACGTTTGTGCAAACTTCAGTATTTCTGTTTAGACTAGATTGATTAGATTGATAGGTATTATTATTATCAGTAGCAAATGGGGGTAGGATAGTTTACATATACAACATCCGATTCTTATTCTTTCCTGGATAATGTTATTTTGTACACCTGATCAAAATATTATACGAGCTATTCTTTAAAAGATAGTATTTGTCCAATACTTAGATTTAATTATATAAATATTAAGGAAATAAGGCAGCAGTATGTTAAAGTATAATCTTTTAGAAACACTAATTACACTTAGCGGTTATTGTTAAGTACATTTAATTTATAAATCGAAAATAATGACATTCTTACACTTTTCTCTATAACAAATTATACATAAATTTAATAAATGAAGCACAATTTCCAAAATTGGTATAAACTAATAAGCGAAAATTCTGTCAGAAATTATTCTATTTTTAAACGTAATTATTAAAAAAGTCGTTGTTGTCTTCATTACAAAAGTTAACCGAGTTGAAGACACTTCAAGAGTTTCTGGCGGGATAATTGGGAGTTTGTTTAAGACGTTAGTGAAGATAAACACCAAGCTAGCCAACTGTTGGAAGCTCGTTATCAAATTATTCGGTGGTTAATGTAATGAAATCACGAGTTTCTAAGTAACAACAATAACACGATGGGAAGCGAAAAACCATTACGGCAACTTCATTAGTTTTACTTAGACGACTTGCATCGCAGTTTGAAACTGCAATTCCTGAATCGTTATACTAATGTAAGTGGTTAAAAGTAATTTTACTTAGAATTCGCATTAATATTTAGTTCATTTTGGAATTATTCTATATTTCAGCGGTTATTAGAAAGCGGAAAAACTAGCGCATAGTAAATTCACAGTTGAATCTCATATGCAAAATATTGAAATCATCCTTAAACCACCTGTTATACCTAATTTACATATAAAAATATACACAAAAAAGAAGTATTATTTGTATTTTCTATAGCTGCCGAATCCATTTTCATGCAGGTAAATTTAGTTTATTAAAGTCTTACTATCAGAGTAAATGTTTGAAAATGGACTTCGCTCACTTATTGGATATTGTCATTTTTGTTGTTTATACAAGAATAGACTAAATATATCTAAATATATTAATTTTTCTGTGTGAAAATTTAGTTTCACTTCAGGCTGTCTAGCTATCTCTACTATAAGAAAAAATGAAACGGAAATCCATTAACTTGCTGCTCTACCTTTATTAATGAACAAAACATTTATAGTTTTGTAGTTAAAATTACAGTTCCGCTCTTGTATCAACTTTTAGGTGTTATCCTATGTTTTTTAACTAATACTCTAAACTTAACAAATTCTATTAAGACAGGTAATAGAGATAAAGTAGTGCAAAATATCTATTATCATTCTTAACCTTTAATAACACTTAACTAACACACATAAAAGCAATAATAGAACAATATTTAAAATTAGCGAGGACCTATAAATAGAAAGCGGCATGCAGAGAATAGAATTTGCTCCCGGCAATGCATTTTTCTAAACTATACAAAATTAAGCATTAAATAACATGTGTTCCGATTTCCTGGGAACGGAGAATTTTGTCTTCTACATTTCTCAGAAGTTCATTTAGGGTTTTCGGCTTATTTTTATGTAAAATCAACTTTAAGGCACCCCAAAGATAAAAAATCTAGTTAGCTATATCAGGAGATTTTGATAGGAACGGAGAATCTCCACCGCGTGAAATCCATTTTTGCAAGGAAAGCATGCACAGAATGGTATTAAATTTCATGCCATACCACTTGTAGCACCATTTTGTTTTAACTAGTGTTCGTCATGAAGTTTTTCAACTTCAGGCCCAAAATTATTTTATAACATATTGGCGTTGCTCAGAGAAATTACAGTAACGCAATGGCCATTTTCTTTGAAAAACTACGGACGAATAATTCTTGAACTTGGAATTGGTACCATATCTTAGTTTTGTCCATGTACTGATTTTTAATGAATTTTAACATAATTTTTACATGGAATACTGACTTTGGACAACTTAATAGGCTTTTAAGCATAGATGGTTTTAAATCTTGTTCTATTTGTCAAAGAAGCATTATCAAATCTTTGCTTTAACCAAATCAAACGTTCAAAATAATAAAATACGTACCAACTACCTCATTTAACAAATACATTTTGTCAAGCTCTGCAGATATACTTAAAGTTGCCTACTTGCATACTTGCAATTCCAAATGTGAGAATTTTCCACCTACTGTGTTGATGTATTAAAGTTTGTACAATGCAAACAATATTAGCATTCCTTTGTTGTGAATTATTTACTATTTTGGTAAATAACTGAACTTCATAAAGTAATTTCTTCTATATACCTAATTACTAAAGAGTATTTGATAAAGCATAAGGAGAAGCCAGCATTTTATTTGTATTTGCGTGTATTATGTTTTGCTTATTTCTAAAAAACTGCATTATTTGAATTAGGAAAACCTGACATAAATTAAAATGCAGCTAAAATTTGAAATCTTCAACTGAGTTATTTAATTTTGTATACATGTATCTATATAAGCCTGCTTCGCTAATTTAGTTAATTACACTTTGACAATGGAAAAATAATTAGTAAAATTTACGCTAAATTTAATAACTATAAAATGAGTTCCTTGAAATTCAATATGTGTACCTCAGAGCTAAACTGTATTAACTCCATTTTTCTGAAAAATAATATTATCTTGCTTTTTTACTGACGGATGTAGCATATTTCGCATGCCAAACGGTATTATCAACTAATACAGATTAAGTCATCTGTTAGTTCGGAGCTAAACAAACATTTGGACATAATATTTATAGCTACAAATCATATACATGGATTTAATACTGCTTGCGTCTGTCAGAAATGAAGTAGCTCTTTCTACCAGACCTCCACAGAACGGTGCGCGGCAGCGGTGTTGCGCTTAGTTTGTTTATATTATTCTAGCGGTTACATGTGTTTTCTTGTATCGTTGATTGAATGTGCTTTCGTTTTAATAGTAAAAATGTTGAATAGAACAAAAAAAATTATGAGAAATGTTAAGAGAGAGTTAATTAAGTACCCGATACGAGTTCTGAAGACAAACAATATCTGTCTGCTTAAAAAGTGTCTGAACCTAACCTGAAATTGGGTAAGTACCGGCATGTTTAGTTTTTTACCGGGTGTTGTCTAAAATGAAGTTATTTTTGTATAAACGTATTAGTTGTATGACATGAAGTTCTCTTATTTTATTAACGGATTAACCTACAATTTTTGGAGTTAATACTATTTTTGGATTTAATATATCCGTTGTCCGTTAATGGATTGATATTTACTGGAATGACGGAGTTAATATTCTTATTCCAACTGACAACAGTTGTGATATCGCTTTATCTTTATGAACAGTTAGTCCACTTCAGTATTATATTTTAGAGATATTCAGTGATCGTTGTGTGAAGACAAATTCTCAACATGGTAACACAAATTTGGCAACAAATAACATCCTTTCGATTAAAATGGCCACACATATATCTCGCAAAAGACTGAGAAGATACTTTACAAATTGTACCAAATACAGGTATTTTACTAAAATTCATTCTGAGCCATTTACCGAACTGAAAAGATTAATCCGTTTTGTAGAAACAGAATTATCTTTGCCCAGCTGTAGTACATTTCCGATGCCATAACATTCATACCACAAAATCAAGTCAATAGTCCTGGCTTACAAGAAACTGTAGAAGTTGTTTCTGATGCAGGTATAAGACATACTTTCTGATTTCAAAATGTGCGTTTCGTACTTATTTGTTTTTTTTGTTTCAGTAAGTGAAATGTGTAGGCTAAGTGTTTTATCCAATGTTTTATATACTAGTTCTTCTAGCCCAAAAAATATGGAAAATGAGATCGAAAATACTAAAGAAAGGGAGCCTGATCCTGATGGTTTATTTGTTTCTGACGACTCCGTGGCAGATAAAACATACATCCCGGTTAGCGTCGATGAAAGTCACTCAGAGTATGAAGAAATTGAAAAGCCTCGGGGTATAAAACGGAAATAAAATCCCCCGGCTTGGAAAAAAACACCTATAAAAAAAGTAACGGAAGGAAAAGAACTTCAAACCAAGAACAAAATTATGAAATCGAAGCAATTGGGGCCGCCATGTAAACAAACCTGTAATTTTAAATGCAAAGAAAAGATAACTGAAGAACAAAAAAAAAATTATACATTCCGAATTTTGGAACTCTAATAAGAATATTGACATGAAAAGGCAATTTCTTGCAGCAATGGTACATTGTGTGCCTGTCGCACGTGTTCGAGAAACGACAGGATCAATACCTGGTAGAAGAGGATTTACTAGAAATCATTCGTTTGATGTTAACAACATAAGATATACCGTTTGCCAGAAATTTTTTCTTTCTACTTTAACTATTTCAGAGGCTTTCATTACAACGGTTATTCTAAAAAAAAATGATGGTGGCATAATTGAAAATGAGCAGAGGGGTAAACATGATGCTGCAAATAAATTTCCAGTATTTATCATACAAGGGTTTCGAAACCACACTAACAAGTTTCCTATTTTAGAGTTGCATTATTCTAGAGAGCGTTTTAAAAAGTCATATCTAGGCAATGAACTTAGCATCACCAGAAGGTATGAACTCCATCGATCCAATTGGCTGGAGAACAATATACCTAAACTGAAGCTACAAGAAAAAACGGATCTATCGAAAACGATTATTAACAAGATCTTTTAGAAGCAAGTAAAAGATATAACCTTAAAGCATCTGATAAAAATCAGGCAGCAGAAAATGTTGGGACAATAAAGTTACTGACTGTTAATTTACAAAAGTGTCTTCCGGCATTGGTACTTACTAATCAGCAAAGCTTTTATAAGCTTAAGTTATGGACATATAATTATACCATCTCAGACTCTCCCGCGAATACCACTACTTGCATTATGTGGGATGAGTCAAAGTCTGGACGTGGTGCAAATGAAATAGAATCAGGTTTTTTTAACATGGGCAGCAACCCTAAATGAAAATGTAAGCGAGATTAATGTGTGGTCCGGTAATTGCCCTTCGCAAAATAGAAATATGATAATGGTCACGTTCTACTTTTGGATATTACACCAGCATCCACTTATAAATATTATTAACCATAAGTTTTTATTGCGTGGCCATACGTACATGGAAGTGGATAGTGATCATTCATTAATCGAAAGGGAAAGAAAATATACATCATTCTTAAAAATAATGACTCCTTGGGACTGACAGCAACTAGCTAGACTTTATTGTCACTTCACAATAACAACACTTCACCCTTCGTTGCAAGTAAAAAAACTGAGGATAATACAGATTCGCGTATGTCTGACGTTATCAATTTGCAAGTACATCGTGATAATTTTGGATTACTCTTTTTTAAAACTAGTTTTGACTCACACGCTCTTCAGGTGTTGATCTCAACAGAACCGGTGGACGTATTGTGTTTCCATCCACTTTGCCTGCGGTTCGAAATCAATCAAACGTAATATCAACAAAAGAATATCACCACCTCCAAAGTTTACTGCCCTGGGTTCCAAGAGAATTTCACACGTTTTACCGAAATTTGTCACACTCTGACAAATCCAGTGATGATATATAAAATATTATGGATTTTATGTTTTGCTGTTTGCATTCCCAATAAATAATTTCTTCATTCCCTTTTCTTATTATTTAATAAAAATTCTTTTTAATAGACATAATTTTACAGTATATCTTTTCATGTCACCTTAATATTTTTGATGTACTGATTAGACGTAAAACAATAACGTTTTTGAATAAGTTTTCTATTTTATTTATTATATTATCTCCGAAAATGTACTAATGTATCTCCAAAGGTTATTAGTATTAACTATCAATTTTTATTAAAATTACATTAAGGCAATATTGCTTTCCAAATCAAACAATATCAACTCAATTTTTTTTGTAAAATAAGGAAGCATAAAACACAGTCATAACGATAAACTATGATATTACTTAAATCTATTAACCACTGCATTATTTCAAATTCATTAGAAATCGCATAAAAATAGTACTCCAGTTTTATCATTCATAACATCTTTAAACTCTCCTGCTGTAAAATCTTAATTTTGGTACTTAATACAGTTTAGCTCTGAGGTATATATATACAAGCTAGTTTTTCGATTTTTGGTTTCTGATTCGATTTTGATTTATGTGAATTGTGCTACTCCGTTTATGATTACTTTGCGTGCTTGTAGTAATTGATTCTGTTGTATGACTTGATAACTTAGCTATTTGAAAAACCACCGTCACTAGTGTAGTATCAATAACTTGTAAACAATATAGATTGACTGCTAGAAATATAATAAGAGTAACCGGGAAACTAATTTAAAAAAGGGCCATAAATATGGCAGTTATTTCTGTTGAAATCCTAAAGATCACAAAATGTTTTTAAGAAAAACTTATGCGACTTAGCTTACTAATGCATACCGATCGTACGAGGTTGATGTAGATGCCTATGTGGATTGAAATCTTATTGTTAGTAACATAAACCAACATATATCAACTAAAGATACCGAAATATTGGTTTCGAGTAATAATACTAAATCACGTATTAAAGGATGTGATTTTGTATTAAATGAATATAAAGCGAGCGACAAATGAATAAATTTCCAAGATGATTTAGTTAACGTTAGCAAATTATAGAATGATGATGTTCCAAGTTTTAAGTAGAAATTTTACATCACGAGAAATATTTCTATACGCGAAGTCGGATTTTAGATATCTAGTATTTATCTAAATCGCTACAATCCCTAAACCGCGAAGGTTTTTGCTATAGCTTCATTGATTTACAACTAGCGAGCGAACATAAAATTCAATATTTAAATACCTTTACTACAAAATGTAGAATCGTAATAAAAATGATACTATACTATATTACGACGATCAGTGCAACAAACAGCGAGATGTTGACATAGCTGCAGCGACAGATAACAGAACCCAACTATTCATTTTTCATGTGTTATATAGTGTCCGTCCCAAGAAGAGTTGACACTCGTATATTTGATTTTCCCAAAATATTTTGTGTAAGTTATTCAGACCCGTGATCGTGTTCTACTTTTATGAGAAACTATACAATATTTTACTTAAAGTTGCTTTGACTTTTACGTAAGCCCGGAAAAGGTATTGGTAGAACCTCAACTCGCCAACCATGTATACAATATTTTGATTCTAATTAAACAAACATTTTTTCCTGTATTGTCCCGGTACACATGCGACAAAATAATGCCCCGTTTATTCACATATACACTTAAATTCAACTCATACTTCTACTTTTACAGGATCTATTTTTACGTGAAGAGGATGTACGCGTTTCAGTATTTCCTTAGCTTCAAGTACAATATTTTTAAGAAATCAGCTTGCAGTGGAATAGTTGCTACTGGATAAGCGGAACTACAATTAGCAGTGAAATCTGAGGTATAAGTCATATTAGCTTACCAATAATCACAGTTGTAGTAGATGGAGCTTGGTCAAATCGACGACATTGAGGAAGAAGCGTTTAATCAGGAATTAAATAGGTTTCCTCGGCGAATTTCAAAAGGGAGATTCGAAGGAAGTTCAGGATTTAACCATAGGACAAAAGGATAATTCGTACTAGAAACAAATGAGAGTAAATCCGATATTGGAAGAATTTGTAAATTACGACGCACAACTGCTATGGAAAATACAGCTAAAAATTTACTGTACCTAGATTATTTTACCTCAACAGTCAACCAGTGTGGTGTTGAAAATAGAAGTCTAGCTATACGTGATTTAGAAGAGATAACAGAATTGAAGGTAAATTTGTGTGGCCTTTTCATTGATAGAAGGTGTGCATTTTTAGCAGCAACTCAAGGCAGCCTTTTGGGGAAAGCGCTGTTACAGAAGTAAAGTGTCCTTACAGAGCTCGTTCAATAACACCCAAACAAACTACCAGAAATGGAATTCTAAAATTTCGCGATGTAAAGGTGCAGCATATGGAATTAAAAAATACCGACAATTGCATGCTTCAAATACAACTTAAGAAAAACTTGCTATTTTGTTGTATGGACTTCAAAGGGTTGTATATTGAAATAATAAAGAGAGATTATGAATTTTAGAAACAACATCGTGACAAGTTAATCTCATTTTATATGAATGCTTTATTACGGGAATTAATTAATTCTCGAGAAAATAGCGACCATAAGCTAAGGAATATATTTATTACTTAAATATTAATACAATTTTATTAGTAATTGGTTCGCCAAAAATAAATAAATAGTGATCAGTTTAAAATATATACGAAAAGAATGTGACAAACATGCGAAACTTGTAAAGATTCATACAAAATATTTCTTCAGAACATTATTATGTATTTATTACATTTTATTGTATTATTTTATTATATTTATTATATTTAAAAAAGGGAAAAGATCCAGGTTATAATTTTTGTTCTTATTTTAAAACAAATTTTAATAATTTTTGAAAAATTCCAGGTTATTTAGTTTAATTAGTCAATGGATTTATTGTAAAATTCAGGCAAAAACCGATCTTCATCTTTTAATAAAACAAAACGGAATTTTTAAATTATAATCACGTGGGCATCTTAATCTCACAAAGGAAGTGAAATATCTATTGCGTGAAATACCGAATGGAAGTAGTTATCTTAGAAATACAAAAATACTAATTTCATTAGCAAACGACTACCGTTGTCCAACTAATTACTTCTCCTTATGCTATAGTTAAAACTACAATATCCTGGTTATACATTAAGTTCCTATGTCGAAGTCTAACCGTTGAATGAGAAGTACTTAATCGTCAAACTGTCCCATATTGTATACAATTAGGATTAATTTTTGTCTTTGAACAATATATTTACTAGACCTTTGCTACATTTTGTATATATAAATAATATTAAAAGTTTTGAACAAGTATGATTTAACTTTGCATATTAAGTCAAACATCCTAAATAGAATGTGAATATTTTTGACAAACTGAATTATTAAAAAAGTATACGTTATAATTTGAACTTCCGTAAAATTCATAAAAATAAAAATTACATATTAGGATTGTTACAAAATAAAGTTATCTTTGTAGTGGAGAATGAAAATAAAATAAATAGAATTCATTTTGTCATTAACTGTTTGACTACCTTTAATGGATGTGCTAATCCTATTATTAAACAAGAAGTTTAGCTTAGCTTAGTTAATTCCTACCGATAACTAATATTTTTTTCTTATATACATTCGTAGTCAGTTACCAAAAAAAAATTGATATTTTAGATATTACTAAAATCGTACAGTTAAATTTTATATTATAAATGTGTTTGTTAAATGGAATTAAAAATACCATTCGAAATTAATTAAAGTTTGAAGATGTCTGGTAAACGTCTTCCCAACATATCAAAGTAGCATATAAGGTATCGCCCTATATTTCAACAGAAGCGATATAGAGTATTATTTGACAGAAAGATAACCTATGTGCCCGAGTGTGTCAGTGCATTACGTATACTTCCTAGTAGTCGCGGCACGGGCAACTACGTACTGGCTTGCATAGTAACCCGTTCATGATAGGGAGCTTAGTCTGTATAGAATAGCGTTAAGCATGCCTGGGGTAATGCTGGGATTGTGGCTGCGCTTGTAGCACGTAGGCTA
>JAHWXV010095320.1:0-15652 GCA_024586415.1 Phrixothrix hirtus
GAGCTCGATAAATACAGAGTACAGGTAAAAAGCCTATAAATAATACCTAAAACAAATAACCGGTTTTAATTAAACTAATTAGAACAAAGTCATGACTAAAATGTACATGTACAGGGTGTATCAAAACCGAAACTGTATATATATTATTAATATAGAACCGTTAGCAAAGCTCAGTTCACACTGGGCAGTAACGGTATAAATTGATTTTAATAATTTTTAGGCTGAGAGGATTATCGTTACAAAATTTGAAGCGTCGATTAGTTTTAGAGGATTACTATTACTTCTAAAATACGGTCCTGGACCTTTTCTCCGGCTTCCATAGAGCTAACCCGCGGTATACAAGTTTCAGTGTTTGGATTAAGTCCCAATGTCTACTACGATCAAGAACTAGCCCAACTAGTTACAATCTTGACGTCTACAAAACGAAGGGGCTCAACCGAACACTCGTTACAGTACTAATAGCGGATGTTGTCACGTCACACTACCTTTTCAATTAATTGGTAATAAGAGCGGAAGTTACTTATGTCACGCTAGTTTTTTAAATAGTTGGTAAAAATTGAGGATGTTAACCACGTCACACTGTTCTTTTAATTAATTAGTAGTAAGAGTGGGTGTTGTCCACGTCGCCCTGTCTTTTCAATTAATTAGTAAAATAAGCGGACGTTATCCACATCACACTATCTTTTCAATGAGTTAGTAATAAGAGCAGGCGTTATGAACGTCACACGTCCCAGGTTATTGTAATTATTTCGAGATTACGACCGCATATCAACTCGAAAAATGTTGGTATCTAGGCCCCTTATAAAACGTTTATCAGCATGAGAACTTGTACTGCCAAGAAGATATATTCCGTAAACTTTCGGTAAAATAGATACCTAAAACTATATACAGTTTGGACAATAAATTCAGGCGACCAAGCATAATTTTACATCATTCAATTTTAAACTTAAAATTAACAACTGTCTTTAATTCCTATTTACTTCTGTACGCGTTAGGTGAAATGAAAACATAGTTTTATTATACCTAGGAATTTGGCGAACACGTTACACCATGACCATAAGCCAAAAAACGATGCGCCTATTTCCCTTGGTACATTTTGTATTCGATTGAATTATGTTGGTGCATTTTCTTTTAGTAACACACAAACTTGATTATATATTCCACGACTGTTCAAGGTAATAATGTCAACTGTTCCAATAATCTTTGATACTATACTCATAAAAACAATTTTATGTGCATTCAGAGTTTCATGTATTAACTGTTGCCAAACTAATCATTAGACTTGTCTGGATTGAATCATTTGTAATTGTCGGTCTTCTTTATGCGGCAGGCATATTTTCCGTTGTAGCCGTTTTTGACGTTCCAGTACGCTCTTAATCCTTTAAACCCTTACCAACTACATATACCGGTGCGGGACGGGCAAAAGTCTCTGTTTGCTTACAGGTCATTACCCCCCCCCCTCCTGGAAATCCGCCGAAGTAATAATGATCCCGAAACCTAGGAAAGACCCCAAGGACCCAGCTTCTTACCGCCCTATCGCACTCCTCAACGTTCTCGGGAAAACCTTCGAAAAAATCCTAGCCACCAGACTCCGTCAGCACCTAAACACGCACCAGATCCTCTTTGCCATACAATACGGATTCCGTCCGCAAAGAAGCTGCCATGACATAATCCTAAAACCCAGTTCAGAAGTTTCTGCTGCCCTTAACACTGGCCTCTGCGTTGGGGCGGCAATGTTAAACATAGAACGTGCTTTTGATACCGTCTGGCATAAAGGCATATTAGAAAAACTCCTCGAAAGCGCCGCCCCCGTCGCATTCCTCCGCATAATCCGCCAATACCTGTGGAACCGATCGCACAGGGTCAGAGTTCGCGGGGAGCCTTCCCGCGAATTCATTCCTCGTGCCGGCGTTCCGCAGGGATCAATACTGGCCCCACTCCTATTTATCCTATACCACCACGACATTCCCCAATCTCTTAACCCTGCACTACAACTGGTACAATACGCCGATGAAACGTCTCTATGGGCCATAAACCGAAAATCCTAAGCAGCCTCCAATTTATTATCCACCGCCCTCGCCAGAGTCGAAACCTGGTTCCGGCGATGGCGCATCCGTCCCAATCCAAACAAAACTCAAATTATCTTATTCCGACACCCACATAACTCCAAAAAAAGATACCAATGCTGCAATAATGTCCGCATCCGGCTCTGGGAAGAGGAACTCCGATCTGCCGGTAGTGTCACCTATTTGGGAGTGATATTCACGTCCACCCTCAACTGGGGGGGAGGGGGCAGAGGTGAGACGGTGTCTTGACTCTTTGCAGAGATGGCGCGGGCTCCTGGCCAGACTCTGAGGTAGCATCCGTGGCTGCCACGCTCGCACTCTCCTACATACCTATAAAACTTATATCCGATCTATAATAGACTACAGATTTCTATAGTTCAGAACCATCTCACAATCTGACCTCGAAACAATCAACGCTAAGGAACGGGCTATCG
Organism: Phrixothrix hirtus; assembly: GCA_024586415.1. Taxonomy (NCBI): domain Eukaryota; kingdom Metazoa; phylum Arthropoda; class Insecta; order Coleoptera; family Phengodidae; genus Phrixothrix; species Phrixothrix hirtus. Next base: position 2,501 of record JAHWXV010095320.1, read on the forward strand.
TGAGAGGGATGCTGTGCCTGGACCGCTTTCACCAGTCCTGGGAGGCCTGCGACCTGGGTGGCAATCCCACATAGGGGCCCGTATAGGAGGTCTATGCTCCAGATTCGTCGCACGCGCTATCGACGCTGATCGGCCTTAGTCTCATAACCTCAATACCCTCCGGATCACCTTCCCTCACCGCCGCAAACCGAAGATGAAGATCGCCTAACCTCCAACCGCCATCCTACAAAGCAGCATGACATCCGGCATCCAACTCCCAGATGACCTACAGGACATCCTAGAAAATACTCCGCTCGCGTACCGCCGACAAAACGACTAACCACGCCCACCGCCACCGTGCACACTCTAAAATAAAATATACTATGTTTGCCTTATACCATTTTTGTAAACAGAAAGCCGAAACTTTTTCTTTTTTCTTTTTTCTTTTTTTGTGTAAACCCTAAAAACCTAACCAGGCCAAAGAGACAATTGAGTCTACACATGGTCGGGTTTTCGGGTACCATATTTTTATATTGTATCTGATACTCGACCAATAAACGTTGAAAATTGAATTGATTGGGTAAGAGTCGTCAGATGTTTATCTCGATAGAACGAGATCTTGTTATCAATTCGTCACTTTTATAATCGTAAAAGATCATATAGAATATTTATATAATTTGCCATAGCGTTATGGGAAGCTTAGATACAGCATCGCAATATTACTATGTAATAGTTTAGTTAACTTGTTATAAGTTAATAAATAATTATATTTCAATGTTAGTTGTGAGAGTTAATTTATGTGAAAGGAAATACCTTTGTTAAGGACCTTTACATTTCACATACATGATGTAAGGTTGTGCCTCATACCGAAAATGCTTAGTTCCTTGCTAATATATTGCATAAATGACTATTGCCGTAAACTAGTTATAGAGGAAATTCAACAAGTCACTCGATGCGTGCGCGTTTGATTAAGGGAAACCGATCTTTCCTATACGACGTTGTCATAGCGTTTTCATGCGAAACAGTCGTCCATTTATTTAAAAAGTGTTTTTATGGTAAACCAATAAGTAGTGTATACATATAGTTTATTTTTTTTAATTAACTTAGAATTAAAACACCCAGGTAATTGAAAACTGAACGTTAATATTTCCTTAAAGAAACGCCCAATAAATCGCAGTTAGCGATAAAGTTCAGAATTATTAAAATTGCACGACTAGCGATGCCCGAAGAGCCGGACGGGCTATACGTACATTTTTCATTGATCTTTTGAAACTGTATTTCACTGTGAACTTAGATTAAATTGAGAATTGTGAATCATTTTTCTGTTTGTTACAATTGCTTAGATTAATATCATCTTATTCGACACGTTGTTGTATATTTCTAAATCCAAATCACCTCTAGTATCTAAAATCATTTAAGCAAGTCTGAGAATTAAAAGGGCCAACCGGTAAATGCAAACGAGGTTTGCAAATAATACACGTCTAATCAAATAGGACTCTGTGATAGAATAATTGATAATGCCTTCAATAAGCGACTTAGAAATGTGTTTCATCCTAACACAATGTTCTTGTTCGGTAATGTCGGTATGAATTCAATACTTATTTTCTTCCATGTAAACTAAAACATTAGAAGCATCTTCAGAAGATGAAGTGTTGCAGATATATTTGGCAATTCAGTATATAATAATGTATGAACAACATTGTACACCATCTTGATATTATTTTTACAAAACGGCGTAAGAAAGATACCTTGGTCCTATTGTTTGCAACGGAAGTAACATAGAAATTTAAAGTATAGATGGTTTCAAAAATATTCTACCACATAAATGGTATTCGGTGGAGTTATGGGATACGAGCAGTTAAGGCCAACTAATTACAACCTAGACATTTTTAATGAATAACACGAGTTTGGAAATAAATGAGTTGATCATGAGTTATTCATTTAATTATTTAAAAAAAAATGATAAACCTATTTCTTTAGAGTATAAATTTAATTAAGAAAAACTTATAAGACGAAATAAATTAGCAGTGTGCCTCATTGGCATAGTTTATATTTAAAAACTAATGGTATTACTAAATGAAAATAAAATAGATAAAAGGTTGTTGACGATAGACTAAATAACCAGCGGCGGCTCGTAATTACTATTGTAACTTAAAACTAAAATTTTAATAAATGAGATTAAAATGAAACCGAGGTTATTCACAATATCGGATGTGATGTTTGGCAAGTCAAAAATCTTTACTGGGACGTTTCTAGATACGGGAAAATTATAACGGATATCGCAAAATGATTGAACTAATTAATTTTACATTGGAAAACGAATTTCCTTTCTCAAGCCTGGACACGTTAAAACATCAGACGACATCTCAAGTTCTATTTTTAAAAAAATTAGGATTCAAGTACACACTTGTGTTATTTCTGCTCCACAGAATTAACTTCCTAAAAATATTTTCTCTTTGTTTGCAAAGAAGTGTTGTATGACTGCTTTTGGGCTATCATCAGAGTTAAAATGGTGCTCTCAAAGGTGTTTCTTTAGTAATCGCCAGAGGTAAAAGGTGGAGCGAGCCAAGTCCACACTATAACAAGGACGATTTTTCTCAACAATGCTAACAAAACGTCTCATTTAGGCACTTTCAAAATAAGGGAATTAGATCGTTTCCAATTAATTACTTTACACGGACTTTTTAAGGTGTTGGCATAAGTGTTTACGTTTAACGAGTTCCTTTCTGATTCCGATGTTGCCTCTTATATCTTTATCAACCCATTGCTTGGGTCCCAGTGATGTACTTAAGTTTATTTATCTCTTCAATTTGTGCCGAAAACTTAGAACTCGTGTCCAAAGTGCTTTAATGTGTGTGAAATTTACAGTTTACGCAGTTTTTAATCAGGTGTCGTGAACCCAGTCAATTTGACATATTACTTGTGTTGAAATTGTCATGAAAATTGTTCATTACGCTAGGTTCAAATATTCCTCGAGGATAATGATTTCAACTGTTTCAAACACTTTAACATTTTCTGCTGCGTTTGATATTTTGCTTCAATGGCTCATCTGCAATACAATTTTAAATAATATTGTGAAGCATGTCCATATATGCCAACCGCGGTCTCACGAATAGTTTTTGACCGATTTTCATTTTCTGTCCGAAATTTTCTGATGGTTCTAAAATTTAATTTTAACTTACCCATTTTTTCTCACGTATGCCTTATAAAATATAAATCAACTGTCACATTCAACACAAATGTTCCAATAAAGTTAGAATACACTCCACTATTTGACAAATTATGTTTGAGCGTGTTCTTGGTAGTTTATGAGGATAATGCATAAAGTTCAAAGTATTCTCGGGCAAAATACAAATATGAGAAGACGTTCATATATCATCAAAAATTGACCCAGAATGCAAAAATTCAGTACTCCAAACTTTATTTGAGCAATTGGTATATAGTTAGAGACTTAATTACCTTGTAATTACTATTGAACTCGCTATTATAGCTATTGATAACGATATTTACAAGAATTGTCGAAAATTCATACCATTTGGATTAATTGATGATATAATTTCAAAGAAATTAATGCAAGTAATTAATTTTAATAAATGAGCGAAAAAAACATGAAAAATACATTAAAACAATAACCCGGAAAGAATTGATGTTTCAATATTAACTGGGGGTAGTTGAGAAGATTAATGGTAATAGTTTTTACTGGCAATAAATTTGGCGATATTGGATGGTTACATAATTTAATTAAGGTAAGTGAGTAAGCAAATAGCATTGTATATTGGATTCGTATGCTACAGGTATAAGATGGAAGTCTTATAATGATTTTACATGACAAACAATTGGAAATCAATCATTCAATTATGCCAAAATACAAACAAATACCAATTACTAGAAGAAGTAGAAAGAAGCCATAAGCATGGACCCACCTTAAAGTGTTTCATCGACAATTCTTTACAGAACACATAGCATAACGGCTGGAGTATTAACATTCGAAATCCCTCTCATATAATGCAATTGTTCGGAAGATGTTGAATTTTGTTACCCCGTTACAAAAACGTAATATTTACCCCAAATGAAATTAGGACGAACAAAATTTACAGTGCGTGAAATAAAGTTTAGGAGTGTGAAAATAATATTAGTTTTAATGGAGTAGAAGGAGCTTAAGCAAAACAGTAAAAAATGGCGAACAAACGAGAGGCAATAAGAAAGTTTAGAAATAAATTCTCAGTGCGCTATTTAGCAGTAATCGTTAGAACGCGAGTTTTTGGAGACGATGATTGTTATGCGTCTCGAGTATTCAATCCATTATGGTCATTAATTATTCATGGCCGCTGCCTTGAATTTCAGTGAACGTCTGCCCTTCTAACTTCTCTATTCTGTAAACAAAAAATTACTTCCCGATTGTAATAATTATCCAGGAACACCTAAGCTTAATAGGAAAATATTCACACTAGAAGATTTAATTTTGTTTGTATGATGATAAATGATTGAATTGGCGGAATTGTATGAAATTTAATCAGCAAAATCCATGTTAGATTTTCACGCAAGTAGGCGCTTACGAAAGCCTAGCCCTTAAATATTTGCTTTTAATTATTTCTAGGAATCCTCTGGGATTTTATATCGCACCGTGTTATCTTATAATTTTATGATTCTGCATTTTCCAATGGGGAATGTTTTAACTAATGAAGAGCCACCTGCCGATACCTCTAATTTTAGTATTTGTACAAAGCAAGCCCCTTTCATTCAAGTCGTAATATATTAAAAGTATTTGTTGGTCGTAAAGTAGTTTCTATTTCTGAAGATGTAAAACCTAATGCGATTTTATGTACTATAAAAAAGAAGCCAAAATTAAAAGAACATGCCCTACGTTGAAAATAAATTTCAGTCATTGTCATTTATTACGTAATTTCTAGAATGGTTAAAGGATATTCGATAAACTTAACAGAGAAATATATATATATATATATATATATATATCATCTTTTGACTTATATATATTGCCAAAGTTACGCTAGTTATACTTATAGGAGTCGCCTCAAACACTAGCGGCAAGAAAGCCGGTGTAGTTAAACTAATTAATAATAATAATAATAATAGCAGTAACAGCGTATATTATTCAACAAAACTTACATTCCATTTACAGGATACATCAAACTAAAGTAGGTAATAGAATACTGATGTAACTAACTTAACATAATATAAATATTATGATTGATATAAATGTTGTGTGCCTAATAGTAATATGTTTTTGAATGAACAGGTATTTAAATCACAAAACATAGTAATTTCATTAAAATTCTTAGGCATTATGAAAATAGATGATTTTAGTAGAACATTAGTACTGGCATTTGGGCAATAAAACATAAACTTTGTTCTAGATTCTTATCTGGGTATGTGAATATTAAATATTAAATACATTTCAAGGATTTTCGCTAATGTATTCTAACATATAGATATTAAACTGGACTTAACTTTGTTTAAATTGTTTGTAACGACGTATAGGTTAAAACAAACGTTTTATTAGATAAATTATAAAAATAGTAAAGGAGCTGTACAAGAAATTAAAATAAGACTTTATCTACAAATATAATAATTCGCTTGTGAACTTTCTGAAGGTTTGAATATATCATACTGTAACAGACTTCTTTTGAGGTCCACTAATTTTTGCAGGTTGAGCCTGCTTTCACGTCGTTAATTTTCAGATGCGCTTTGGGTTGCCTAACTCCGTCTTTTGTGATTTGCATTCACGAGTATTGTTATCTGATCCCGTCGCGTGCCGAAAAGTATTGCGTGTTAGTTGTTGGTGAAAGACGCACGTTATTGTTTCTGCTCCGTCTAGTTACGACAACCTTTGTGATTTACTCTACTTCTTGGGGTAAAACACCTACCTTTTTAGGGTGAGTAGTCATCCCTTAGTTATGTGCAAGGTTGGTTGATCGATTTTTCTTTCTTTATTAATTTTTAGTGTTTTAAGTATGGGATTTAAAATGCCCGTTAAGTTTGGGAATTTGCCGGTATGCTTATAACACCGCCGGTTGCTTCTGGATGAGCCCGAGGTTCCGCTTCAGAGAGTTTCCTTTCGCCGTGGTCGACCTACTGTTTCTCCATATCAGAGCCGCCCTTGGTTCTGTTTCTCTACGGCCCTGGTACGACGACCAATGGTTTTGCGAAAAACACCCATTCCGCAGCCTCGAGACGATGATTTAGATTTTTTAAAGACAAAATCCATTTTTCTATGAAAACTTTTACCATCCAGTTCAGTTTATCTTAACTTTTCTACTGGCATCCGCCGTAGATGGCGTAAGCTCGTTACTTTTTGGAACCTGCGAATTGCTGCTTTGTGTTCCAATATTTATTTTCTACAATTTATTATTTTGTGCTACAGTAAAATTAGTTCTAATTAATCATTATAATTATTGAACTTTGTCTATAAATATTCTGCTAATAACTTTGAAACAGAAATTAATTGTTTTGTAATAGGAAAATCCGTTCTTAAATGCAAAGATTAGTTATTTGCGCTCGACGCTGAATTCATAGACCGAGTGCGGCATCAAGCTCTCGGGGGAGACCGGAATTCCCGCGCGTATAGGTGCGCGGCCCCTTTAACATTAACTTACTTCGATACTTTTACTTATTGCTTTGATATACTTATATATGTTATGATTTATGTAAAGGCGTTCTTGGATAAACTAAATTTAATTAATTGCATACGAATTTTAAACATTAATTTGATTTACTTAAAATCATAGCCACTCATCACTGCAGTGACGTTCGTTCATCAATTTAATTAATTTAATTGCTAATTCCTTTTTTTTAGATTCTTTGATCTCAAATAGATGTTTTACATTTAATTTAAATTAGGGCAATCAAGTTCGCGAGCACCTAAAATTTATCCTTTTTCAAATCTTGTTACTTTCAACGGATTCGGCCGCCAGAACACGTGCGCGATAACGAGGCTCGATACCATAACTTTGTAGCACACATGTGTTAATTTAGCTTGATGTTCTCAACAGTTTTCTATTAATTGTATACTTTATCCATCATTTTGCTTATGCAGGCAGTTATCAAAATTTCATTGAATTTTTACTATTATGCCTAATTAAAAGATTTTTATGAACTGTACATTTATTAGATATTGACTGTTGTTTTCTGGAACCAAAATAAACTGATCTTATCCTTACTTTGATTTTTCTTTTCATTTATGCACTTTTGTACCTTAATTAATTTTTCTTTTAGATTATTTATAAATATTTTTACCCATGCTTTTCTGCATAACCCTGGATGGGCGAAACAGAATATCTAAGAGTAACTTTAGGTCCAATTTTTATCGCCGAATTAATGTACGACGTTTTCACTCTTGTAGTCCAGATTGATACTAACGTTTTTCAATTACAAGTGTGTAGAACCCAATTTTCTTTAATTTCTCTAGGTATTTCAGGTTGTTTTCTGCGCAAGCTCGTACCAATTTCGGTATCGCCCGGTGCTCGTCAACACTGAGTTCAGGATCTCCTCCAGCGACACTGGGAGCGAAAGTTGCACCTGCCAACCACGGTATTTTGCTCGATGGTTATTTCGACCATCTTCTTTTTATAAGTAACTACACCCCACTCCCTAGCCTCCGCGACTCTAGAGCCGGCCGGACATCTTTCTTTTATTTTTGCTACGAAGCGTGATCCTTCTAGTAAAGGCTGTACGCGCTTGTTTGCCCAACTTTTACGTGGCAATACGTATCTGTCATTAATTTCAAATAAACTGAACTCGAACAGCACGTGACTTTGTTACATTAAAATATTTAAATCTCTGATATTTTGTTTTCAATATATTTATTTCAGTTCATTTACTGATTTAGTTTTAGAGGGCAACTCTAAGAATGGAACCCTGGTACTAAAGTCGAAACTCCTGGAAAACGGTCGGTTGTGCGCTGATAAAAGGTAACTAAGGTCGGAAGTTAACTTTCTAAGTAAAAGGGTTTTTATTAGGAGTTGTGATGTCGGATTTGGTAATGTATATTTGTTTATATTAATACCTTCATGAATATCTAATACTCTAACGAAATGGTCATTACCACTAGGAGGGCGAAATACGTCATAAATTTGAGCAAACTTTGAACGTAAAATACTTTTCCTATCTTTTGCTTTAACTTTGTATCTTAAAAAAGAGCTTTCAAAATGTATAAGTAATAAGTGCCTGGTATAGTACAATCAATTGCTAAATTAAGTATATGCTATAGTTTGCTTTCAATTAAAATCATGTACCTAAATAGTTTAAAATATTTCAAACGTAAAGCAATGTTTGCACAAATTAAAACAGTTAAAACTTTGGAAATTAATGTTACTGCTACTCTTACAAGGAAATATTCCCAAGTGTGCCCCTCTGACTTTGGTGAGATATGAATATGTTGTAGACAAGTAAAATATAATAGATGCATATTTTTGTTTATGTTTCTGTGGTAATTCGGTTTTAAGTGGGAAAATCACACCTAAATTTGGGCCTGTTTTGAACTACATTGAGGATTTCACATAGAAAGACTAGGCCGAATTTAATGATACAAACTTTAAACTATTCTCTTTAATAAGGAATAATGTTACGATATTTTTCATGCTGATATCTTAAGGAGTCAAAAACTGCCAACATAGGATGATGGCAATGTTTGTGCAGCCTGGAACATCACAATGCATATTACAAGAATCTCCTGTCGAATTAGTCTGGCTTTTTTCGGCGCATCTACTTCTATACCAGAAGTATATAAAAATATTTATTTATTTTGGTAATGATAACTGATTCTAAATCAGATATTGCAATTTGTTCTTTCGTAAATGTAGATTAAAATCAGAATTTATTAACAGTACGCTAACTGAAAAATATCGAACGAACTTTCCTCTCCAATATTTAACATTTCTTGAATTATATTCATAAGATCACTCTCCTGTGTCTTCGGTACAATGTATTGTGGGTGAGTGAGGTGGATTAGGAAGGAATGCAGAATATCGTCTTCTACCGCCTGTGCGTGATTCTTTTTGTAAGGCTCTTGAAAATGTAAATATTCGTCGATTATTACGTCAACGCCGTTAAATTCATTCATTCAATCTAATAAGATATGTTCAATACATTCGTTCATTTCAATTTCCTTGAAATGTAGTCAATAAAAGGTTAACAATGTTAGTGGGATTAATTTTTATTGCGACTCCATTAGAAATTATCATGTGAGAATATATAAATGCGACTCCAGCTAGAAATAATTATCGTAGAATCGGCATAAATATATATGGACAATTTAATTATAAATAAATTACTTATTTACTCTGAAGCTGCATCTATATTCAAAAACTCAAGTAAAATTGTTGTAATCTATTAATAATTTTATACTTCCGAAAATATTTGTCAAAGAGTTGACATAATTCTATGCTATATGAACCCAACTTGTATTTACCGAGTACCGTTCTGTAGCTCTTAATAGTTGCATAAACGAGTCTACTAAATATTGTAAAATAGGGAATTATGCCAAGCTATTATCAATGATATTTAGGTCATGGCATAAGACACTTCAAATAAATCAGATAAAACTTTTCAAATACTATTTTCTTTCAGGGTTGTAGAATTACAAACTTAAGTATTGTTTTTTACATTTATGTAAAGGTATACAGATGCTTATCTAAACTTATAATAACGTAATAATGTATTATCGTTCGTCATTTTGATTGTATGGTGCTCTTTTTGATTATACGGTTGTTCTTAGTTTATACTTCTATTCTTTTTACATTAGGAAATCATCATCAAACAACAACATCGTCTTAGGAGATCAGTAAGATAACCTATACCGACGATACGGGGAACCTGCCCACTTTCCGCATACGTAACGTCACAATACTTTGAAAGAATAGTCAAAAATTAAAGATTTGGACTTGGAATTTAAAAAATACTGTGTAAAATAATAATAAAATATTTTATAAATATGATGTGCAAATTTTTAATTGTTCATTTATATAATTAACAAGAATTACCTCACAGTCAATAATAATTGAAATTTAACAAATTGAGGAAATGAAAAACTAAGGAATACAACACTAAACAAAATTTACCCACATAATATTAAGACTGAAGATGTACTTATCTAAGGCTAAAAATATACGAAAACGTTATTTGATGTAATAAAATTAAATCTTGTTAGGAGATCTTACAAAATAATTCAGCTTTTAAAAACCAATTAATCAATCAACGATGTATACACTATATTAACGAATTTGCAGTTACTTCTAACTTGTAAATCATTTACTACAAGTTAGAAATTATTAGTAAAATGTTTGACCATTGCGATTCTTATATTTTTAATTAGTTTCAAATATAATTTAAGTGTTTTGGATATAACTGAAAGTTAAAATGTGGTCTAGTGATTGTGAAGATGAAGAATATAATAGAAACGTTCGTACTCTAAAAAATTCCATAAATTTTGGTGTTCAGTCGGAATAACTAATGCTTTAGATTAAGTTAAGAGCAGCTGTAAGATATTAGGTTTAGGTTAGAGCATATAACAGAATACATCAGAAGTAAATGAAAATAAAATATTTGTTATAACGGCTATGAATATCTCAAAGAATGAATATGTTATGTATTAACCTTTAAATAACGGTGGATTAACCATAGGTTAGATACACTTGGTAGAGAAAGTACTTTCTCTATGAAACACTTTAATGCACTGAACACCGCCTGTTGATACTTCAAAAATTAATGACGTCACTTGTAAAAGCTACTATTTCTACAAGTATTTAAAGTATTTCTTTCTGGAACAAAATATATTCAAGACCATACCTTACAAGACCTTGTAGATTCAACCAATTACAAGTTAGCCCATACTTTTATGAAATAGGGCACTGGAAGTATTTGAGTTCTTACCGATGTCCTAGAAACCCTGGATTTAATTCCGTAGCAACAATCCACCCCGTGAAAATATATTCCCTGAACATACTGTTGAAATACACTGCGTGAATAAATGTAAAATCTGTTCTGGTAACTATTAACTATTTACAAATATTACGCTAGAGCTCATTAAAGTGTTAATCTTAGGGCTTTGTTTGGCAAAAAAGAAATGCAGTTTTACGTCGAGTTATACAGTTTGGGGAAACGCTATAAATCAATGAATGAAACATACATTAGGCTTTTGAGGCAAAATATTAGTTTGCGGATTCCTTCCTTGTAAAAGGACGCGGACTGCACGATAAAGCATTCTTCGACTGGCAATCCTCGGCGTCACCAATTAATCGAAGACGGGGTTGTAGGGAAGGTGTGTAAGGACGTTCCATCAAACTTTTGTAGAATACCTTTAGGCATGGTAGCGATGTGTGGTATTGTATAGACGTCTAGCGGGATAATTTGATTCAATAACATGCTACGCGGCCTTTTGCCTGATTATAGCTTGGAGATTCTGAAAAGTGTCTCAGTAAGTGTATTATTCGACCAAATGCCAATCCTTCTTATCGATGACGAAAAATAACATCACATTTGTTCGTTGGCTGAAGAATGACATTTTTTGGCCGTAGGGTGTTGTGGTGCGTCCATTCTTGTTTCAAGCGTTTTGTTGTTGAATCGAAGTGATAGCATCGGGGTTCGTCTCCGCTGAAAATCTGGGACAGAAATGAGTTACCCTATTTTCGGCAGCGCATAAGGTTTTATAATAACGGCGAGGTGTTTTTGTACCTTTTAGCACACAACTGAGAATATTCCACTTTCTCGTGCAAGATTGCGCCAATGGAGCCTCAGCTGATGCCTATTTCTTTATGTGCATTTGAAGTGTACAAATGCACACAACCTCTTAAATGTATTTGTCTTAATTTTATTTTATTTTTTGACAGTTACCTAGAAACTTTTTATTTTAATTATTATTCAACGATGATTCAAAATTGAAAATTTTGAAAATTTATTAAATCATAATTATTAACCAACACATATATTTTATTGAGCACTTACAAGATATTTTATATATTTAGCCTGAAGTTATTGAATTGGTTCTAATACGAAAACGTTAGCTAACACTGTACTTTTTCTATTAATTAAATATTAAATTTTGTCGGGAGACTTACTCTAATTATTAATCTAATTACACTACACTTGCCGTTATTGTTGCAAAAAACTGTTCAGCTTTCATAAATTCAAATGGAATATTGCAGTTACATATATCGCTCTATTTTTATTTATATTATGTATTCACTGAAACAATAAATCTATAAAATTTTAATTTTTGAGGAAACGTGTTTATATTTCCCATATTTATAAGATTGGTATTCTGTTATTTCATTCTCAAAACACGAATGTGAGCCTATAATTATTGATTGCTAATGCTTTAAAAAGGCATTTCCAAGGTTAAATATATGACAGAAATAACAGCATACTTCACCTAAGGAAGAATTAAAGGCAACAACCGTCTATATCATGGCAAAGCATATAAAACTGCAGTAATTCAAACCATTTGCCTAAAAAAATAGTTTATGGATTGTTCTTAAGGAAACTAGGTCGTTGGCTCTTGTAATGATAGCAATAACATCATATGTCAGTAAACGATGTTGGCAGATTGCTTGAAAACTCCTCAAATAAGTTTTAGTTGCGAATTGTATAAAATATAGAAAATAAAAAAGCCATTTTATGAAGTATATTTAAAATCTGCCACCAAAGCCTCGGAATTAATCAAAGCCACGAAATAAATTTTTTAAATGAAAACTTCGCAATTGTGTATATTTTATATGAGTACGTCGAGCTTGTATATACGTGGTGTATCTAATAAATTTGGTGAATGGTATAATAAAAACACAAAAACAGGGTGAATATTGGAAATACCTTTATTGACCTTCGAAGTAGTCGCCACCAAACACGACACACTTTTGGCAACGTTCGTATAGCTTCTGGAGCTATCTGAAAACTCTTGTTTTGGAGTCGCTTTCAGAAGTGCTGTCAACGTTCTTGAACCTCCTTGACGTCCGCAAACCGTGATCCCTTCAAGTTCCCCTTAAGAAGAGGGAACAAAAAAAAGTCAGCAGGAGCAAGATCTGGAGAGTATGTTGGGAGTTCCAATACCGTCACGTCCAGCCATACTATGGAAAATTAAGGTCTGTTTCTGATCAAATATCGATAACTCGTTTGTTTATTGATATAGACAGCTGAAATTTTGCATACATATTAAGTCATATA
>JAHWXV010095348.1:0-11631 GCA_024586415.1 Phrixothrix hirtus
TACACAAAGCGTTGCCTAATTCTGGAGATTTTTCTCGGTCACTTGCTTCAGTGTATTTCTCAGAGAAACCTATTAGTTCACGTAAAAGTGCATCAGTGTTGAAGAAATGTTAGAACAATAAAGTGACACTTCCGTTCATTTGATTTTAACAAAATTCTTATTAGGACGTCCCAGGAAAATGCTAAACCTGACTATAAAATTGAACTTTGATACGATGTTTAATTCTTGAGATATGTTGTTCACAATTAGTACTTCAAGTACTTCCGGTTACTCTATTTTCCGGAATTTATTGCAGAAACCGCCTTATTCATATAACATGGAATTAGATAGTTAAGAAGTAAACCAAAAATTCGGAAAATATCTAAAAAGTTATTAGATTTTAACCGTATTCCTGGTTTTGCATAATAAGTGATCATAAATTCAAATGTAAATTTTCATTTGGCTATAAATTTTATATTCATAGTTATGTTATTCACAGTTATCGATAAAAGTACTTCCGGTTACCTTCTTTGCGGAAAATTTTCTGAGAAACCGCCTAGATTATATGAAAGTGCATTAAATTTCTAACGAACGTAATTACAAAACATTTTTGGTGAGAAGCATTAGTATTGTTTATTTAATTGTAACCTCAGGACAGTTTTTTAGCTCTTCACTTGTACCGAATTTAAAATTTTTCACCGTTCATAGGGGGAATCTTCTTCCTTTTATTTATATTATTAACAGTTTCCTAATAAAATCCAATAGATGACTATGTTAGTATTCTTCGTAAGTAGTTACACCTGGCATATATTTAAAAATTAACTTGTATTTTCAATAAATATGTCCAGCAACCCCACACTATTGAGCCTCAATAGGGCAAAACCATTGGTCTGCGGGAGCTGTACTGCGTTGATTAAAAGTACAAACTTTTATATTTTTATCTTAGTTAAGTTATACAAAACTTTTAATGAGAAGCCTTAGAATTGTTCATTTATTTAATTTTTGACTTTTCACTTATGCCGAATTTGAAATTCGTGCCGTTCATAGGAGGAAAATTCATTCTTTTATTTATATATGTAGTAAGTTTTAAAACAATCGTTAGAGCCAATTTCGACAAAATCCCGAATAATGAAAAAATAATAAGAATGAAGGGCTACTTCCGGTTCATCGATTTTAGTCAAATTATTTCGGTTGCGTGCACGGATGGCTACAATTCATATTGGTTTTAACCCTGAAAAGAACATGTTGCTTTGTTTTGTATAGAATCTATTATTATAAATTTATTTAATTTAAAATCCATTACATCAAACTAAAGCAGTTTGTCACCTATTAGGAAATTAATATTGTATGTATTGTATTTGATATTTGTTACAATTAATGGAGATTGATCGTAACAAATAGAAAGTGAACGGTTAACAAAGCATCCATGTTTTATGTTCCTTCTAATGAATATTGCTTTTTTCAGATCTTATAAGATGTGTGTACATTTTTCTAATTGTGAGTGATAGCAAATCGTTCATTCAAATAATTGTGTCAACTTAAGTAAAAAGTGTTGACTTACATTGTTTATCATTAAAGAACGCAGAATTGCATAACAGCCTTGATCAAATACTGACGATAAGGCTATCATATAAAGGCACTGCTTTATCTTACTAAATTTTTGCTTGTCTATCTACGATCTACGCGTATATGGTAGTGCGCATCATTCACAGTGAAAATTAATCTATATCGACGAATTTCTTTGGTTATAATTTAATGAAATGGAATTTATTTTCGTAAATTATAAGCAGCATAAGTATGTTTTCGTTTGCATAAGCTTGTCTTCAGTTATACTACAACGTATTTGGAAACCAATTATTTGGCAAATTGCGTGAAACCCTAAATGTTACTTTGAATATCTAGATGTAATTTGATTTAAGAGTATTAATTGGTCATACGAATAATTTTTGTTTATTTAAACCCAAATTATTCGCATTACGTTACAAATATCGTTAGTTAATTCTTTTGAGCGTATACTTGAGGTTACTTATTATTTTGCGTTACCAACTAGATACTGTTTTGAATTATACTTGATAGTAATTAGAATTATTGGACGGCCACTGTCTTATTGTAACTAGATACTTAGTAAAATAACTCGAACAATGTCAGATTGTACCACCATTATAAGAAGATATCGTTTTACTATCTTCCTTATTTGTAATTGTGAATGTTTAATTAAAGACTTATTAATAAACTTGTTTCTCATTTATGTAAATATTGCTCTTTTCAGAAATCTGCTAAGCACCTTGGTTTAAATTCACTATACTGTTCTTTTCGATCGGGCTCAAAAGGCCTGGGACACATAATTATTAATCAAACTAATATGCATAGCATCATGAAATTTGAGATATCCACACCTGTAGAGTTTTATAAAGCCGATGGTAATTCAATTTCTAAATTACAAGGGAGAAGAGCTTGTTCATTACACATTAATTAATTTAATTAACGTGTAATTAACATAAGAAAACATTATAGTGTGTTAAATAGTATTTAAAGGTTAAAATATTTTCTTAAATATTTGCATTTTAATAAAAGCAAGTGCTAAAGTTTCGATTATCGTATGGCGCCAGTTTGAAAGGTTATTCTAAAGAGATTTAGACAGGGCAAATAAAATTTAATAGTCCCAATGAATATTTGAAAATATTGCTAGAAGCCGTGGAAAGTTTAACATATTCTGTAATAGTCAGAAACCGGCAAACTTTTAAAACTCTTAGACAGGATTGGTTAAAACGACTTTGCATAAATTTCGTAGTCATGGAAACAAAAATTATAAAAGATTCTGCACCACCAGAAATCGAGGTGTTTGGGTTCCGGCTTCAATTCAAGTGTCGTAAGTCCAGTGCAAGATAAAGAAATTGACAAGATGATAAATAGTTCTTGGTATTTTAATTACCGATACAAGTCCAGTGAAAATGTCATTTCCAAAAACAACACCAGGCAGTAAAAATTCAGGTCCCAATACCAAGATCAGATCCGGCAAGGAAAGCACGCAATAATCCGAATTTGTAACCTTGATAAACGTCACATTTACAAATAAAATTGGACTACACGTAAGTGAAAATTTACAAGCATTATTAAACCAGTGAAGACATAAAAAATTTATTTGTGTTCATCTAAATAATTTTAGCAAGACTTTAAATTTAATTATTTTTCGCTAAGTTGCTAATATTACGCCGAAAGTCACGTAACTAAGGTTAACGGCCTGATATTACAGAAATTGATAATCATTAGTTTTAACATTTCATTTTTAATCAAAAATTTGTGTATATGTATGTAGATCGTTCATTTATATTTGATATACTAAATATTTGTTCCAACTTTAATCGGGTTTTCGCTCATGCAAACATAAATATAAATACGTAAGGTACAGTTAGGATAATCTTTTGTGATCTTTAGAAAGGTATTCGACCCTTTTAACAAATTGACAGGTGAGAACACCTTTAAAATACGAAATTTTATAAAAAGTTTAAACATTATGTTTGCTGCATTGTTTAAAGTTAACGCACGCTATCCGATTAATTATTATTAACAGACCAAGAGCAAGGCAGTAAACAAGGTACAACTTGTATTTTGAAACATGCATTACAAGTGGTAAATTTAATCAAAAAATTAATACATTTGTTTCTATATACTAGTATTCATGCGAGTTCCAAGTAGAATCTCAGTAGAACTCCTAAAGGGTGTCTAACCAAGCTGTACTAGCATTGGTAATAATTTCATTAAAGTCAATTTATCGCAATTATTACTTGTAACCAAAGTTCTATCCACGTTTAACAATACTACAAGCATATACTTTCTGTTGACAATTTATTTCGTATATAATTTTAATTACGAAATCAGACTAACGAACTATTTGTCCATTGCAACCCCAATTATATACTAAATAAAGTATTAAACGCTTGTTGTAATCTAAATTAGAGATTTAGATTAAAATTATTTCTCATGGACTATTTTATTATATTTTTGCAATTAGATAGATACACCTGTATTAAAATTAACGTACATTCAGATTTTTATTTCAACAGTCATTGATAATGTAACAATATTTTAAATAAATTCTGTAAATAAATCGCAAACATTTTCGAAATCTCATTAAACTACTTTCCCTTAATAATCTGAAATGTTTATGATGGAAATAATGAATCCAAAATTTTTTGTGTCGTATCTAAAATACTTCTTAAACCTAATACTTTAAAATTTGCGTTTTCTATTTTGAGAAAACATTTTATCATCATTACTTTTTATTTAATAATAATTTTCTTCGTCCTTTTGGATTATTTGTTTTATCCAGTAAAATTATGACTTTAAATAATAGCGATATATCATTATTTCTGTAATGGTACCAAAATAGATTTTTATAATTTTTTGACAACTTTTCTATGAAATTCTCACTTTGCACTTCATATATTCACTCCCCAGTGTTGATATATTCGCAATTCCTTTAAATATTTCATTATCATTTTCAAATACAGTTTTTTGAACTACTCAACTATTTATAACATTATTTGATATTTTAGAACTGAACATCCCTTCAGTCAAACAAATTTTAAATGAATAAAATGTTACAGCTATCTATTTTAGTATATAAACTGCTATGCTTATATTCTATAAAAGATAAACTTATTTTGAATCTGTGTATTATAATATACACCACCTTGGATATATATGTTGTACCTGTAAACATCCATGTTTTACCAAATTTGCATTTTTATTTAAAGCATTTAAAGTATTGAAGAAGATCTTTATAATCCTCAAGAGTCTTTATTATATAATTGTACTAAAAAAAACAAATTAAAAAGCCGGACGCTGCATATTCAAATATAAAATTAAATATCGCCGTATACAAATTATTATTCTGACGTAAATTTGCTGACAAGCTTTTGAAATTGAACTTTTTAACTACTGTAGGGCAAATATATTTCAGAACAAAATTAAGTTTAATTATGAAGCATGATACTTATGTAACTCTAATTTAGCGACTTCACGTTTTCTTATTTAAAAAGCCTGTTCAATTGTATGGCGGAAATTATATTACATAATTTACGCACTAGGCTCTATGTGAAAAGTAAAATTTATAAATTAAATATTTAAAATATTTTACGTTAGTATTCTAAATATATGTAAAGTTTATTTTATGTTACATACAGATAGTAAATCTGGTCATTTTGTAATATGACGAAGGGTTTAAAAATTCACTCATTTGCAAAATCTTCATTTGGCTGTCATTTATTTACAACTGGCCAGAACTTTAGCTTTCGTAAAATAATGAGAAACACATGACCCCATCGTCGAATATACTATTTTACTATTTGTAATAAGTCCTACTTGGATTCCTTTATTCTAGACATGAATAAATCGTGAACGTAGTTATCAAGTAGAATATTGTAGAACGACATTTGGTTTCCATGTTTGCTTAATCTTAATTATTTGTTTTACTTATAACAGGTGTTTCAGAATTGTCAGTCAACATTTGCGTATTACTTAACTGCAAATGCTAATAATGTAGATAGCTACATATCTACTAATCAAAGCACCAAAATAATTCCACCTAAAATTTAACAAAATTAACTGAGCTGCTGTATACAGTTGGATGCACTCAAAACAAGCTCAGTTGTATCGACATTTCACTTCAATCTATGAAATTATCTTACTTAATGCTTTTAATTATTCATTGACAAGTATTAATTCAAAAATATTTATTTTAGATACATTATACAAATATTGCATAATATGATAAAGTGCTGATAGTGAAAGTTGCACTAATCAGGGTGTTCGGCATAGAGTAAGATTATTTAACACACGTGTACACCGGGAACACAAACCTAAAAAATTTGACTCTAATCCGAAAAAATAAATTTTCGAATAAAAATCGATACCAAGCATGTGTTGCATTTAGAAACAAAAAAGCTTGTTATATGTATTTAGTACCATATTAAGTACTATTTAATCTAAGGGGTTTGTTTCACTATTAATGAATGGACACAGATGTGTAAAACTGTTCTTTTAGTAATAATTTACAGATTTAATTTTTAAAATTATGTATTTCCATTTGTCTATTACCCTATAAATTTGTATTGAATAATTAATTGTTTAAAAAGCAATAGTATAGTGCAATTTTACATTCACTGAACATTGCCTTGTCATAGCTATAAAAATAATAAATTGTAAACATGAACGATATGAACAATCTTTAATATTCATGTTTATGTACTAAATTGCGTGAAAGATCTAGATAATCAAAATCTGCTGAATATCGACATGCCGTTGGAAAGAAAGCACTTCTACCACAGGTTGTTAATAAACAGTGCGTATTTCTAACAGTTTTAAAAATATATGTGGTGTATTCGAGACCTGTCATTAAACTTTCGAGACGTATTCTTTGATCCAAAATAAGAAAAATAATTCATATAAACATATGTCCGCAACCACTTCGTTTACGAGATATAAGCAATTTAACATTTAAAAATACGTATTTATTTGTTCTATGTTAAAACAAATGAATAATAACAATAAACAGCAAATTAGCTGTTTGAAATGTCCACCTCCAACTGCGATGCAGGCTTCAATACGTCTTCTCATCGATTCTAGCACACGACCAAAAATTACTGGAGTATAACGAATTGTTTGAAAGCCTTCTTCAATTTGTGCTTGAAGTGCCTGTATATTAGGAAATGGAATAGTATCATAAATCAATGCTTTTAGGTAACCCCAAAGGAAGAAGTCCAGCGGATTGCAGTCTGAAGATCTGGCAGGCTAAGCAGGCAAAACTTCATCTAACCTAATTGGACATTTTGGCGTCTCAAGAGAGATAAAAGTTTATAATTATTTTTTAAGGAACGTTGTTGTTCTATGTTTATTGCCTACACCTACAGAAGTTAATAAATGTTTCCTTGTTATACTTTAACAGAATTTCTTTTTTTTGTTTCCATAACCTCTTTTCCTTTCTGTAGGTTAGGTTAGCACAGGTACCATTCAGGGACCTGAAAGCCGACGTACGTTTTGTTATTTGGGATGTGCGCACGAGTCGTACCCTTTTTCAGAAATACTATTGCTTCTTTCTCTAGGTGTCACATATAAGTAGCACGGTTGGAAGCCAGGACAAGCGTAACACTGCTCGCCTACGCCTCTCTCCGAGTTATCTTACTGAGCCGAGCTACGGTAAGTTTTTGTTTTATTGCAAAACGAGCGACCGTTTCGATCGCGAAAGATCTTCATGGCAGAATTTTATATCCATATCCGTAGTGCACAATTTAAAATTTGTTAAATTTTTATTTTATAGTTTGGGAAACTTCGTTTTAAACTTGGAAATACTGTTAGGTTATTTCGATTTACAATTTGAAATAGATGTTAACTTGTTTCAATTTTCAAACGTGAAAACAAAGTAACTTTTTTATTGTTAATTACGAGGGTCTAACAATAGTTTGAATTGTAGAATATGTGTATAACAATTATAAATTTGAAAATGAATCTGTAGAACGTAATTTATTTAACAATTCGACAATTCAAAATATAAAAAGCAATCCATACTAAATTGTTTTATAATAATACAAATTAACCCAGAAACTGGTTCTATTCTGATGCCAATGAGGGACAAACTCAGGTTTTCTTTAAGTTAAACAGGAACGTTGAGCATGCTATAAAAGAAAGAATGATTTTGTAATAAAATGAAACAGTCATTGAAATAAAAATAAATCACAGCTACTATTATTTTATCGATAAGTTAGTTTTTGGATAACATCTAGTCCTTATGGGTTCTAGCAATGTCTTTTATATAAAACTATAATAAATGTAACTGTCATAAATCGATATGTTTCTATATTAAACAAACCCTAGTAACTTATAAAATACGTTTCATAACATTAATGTTAACACATAATTTCATAAAATCAAATTAAATGGTAGACTGAAAATTACTGACTCTAAAGCAAGGTTATTTTATATAATTATAATAATTTCGGCATAAATAAGTCGAATCGGTTTATGCAGCGTTCCATATTCATTAAGCATAAATTTAAACCAAAACATTCAAAATTCTTATCAAAATTCATTAGTTTGCTCCCCACAGTATTAAATTTCTCTGTTGCTTATTTATTAGATGGTTTATCCTTCACAGAAAACTTTCCTTTAAATTATTATTTGAAGCGTAATATTAGATACAAACTTCTCTAGTGTTAATGTGAATAGATGTTTAAATTGTAGTTTTCTGTACAGATAAGTTTGTATATAAAATAGACCATTCAAGTAATTTATTATTGCCTTATTTAACCATCTTAAATTATTTTAGCCCCTTGCTGGCTTTAACAATTAATAGCTTGCATAAATTAGAATTAGGCCCACTGTAGGCAAGTTTAGGAAAATTGAATGAATGCTAATTATTAACTTATTTATGACAATTAATTCCTGCAGATGTTTTTATATTTTCGAACATAGTTTAGTTCAAAAAGATCTGCAAAGGTTGAATTACAGACTGATTGAATCAAATGAAATTTTGATGGAAGAAGGAAGGTCAAAATTATAGATTTTGAAATTTCGATGGAAGTTGGTCATTTTTTCAAAATTTGCGTATGCTTTCTTAATTACAATATATTACATGAAATAATTGTTTAGGAAGCAACAACTTCATCTGATTATTATATAAAAATATATTAAATCCTAACTAAAGTTATCATCATAAACGTGCTGTTTGGGTTTACATTTTCAACTAGACATTGATTACGCTATTATAAACTTCGGTAAATCTAAGCAAAATTAATCTAAATTAAATTATCCTAAGTAAACACCCACACGTATCTTAATAATACCTAATTAGAAAATCGAGCTGTCCATTTACTATTTTAAAAACAAATTAATTTTGCACATGGCGGAGATTTATTTTATGATTAATACCCCTAACATTACAGGTAATAAATTATAAAAATATTAAGTGCGTCTTAACCCTTTAAATCCTTCCGACCATGCCATTATACCACATACTAAATAATTTATTCGCTTCACGGTTCAATAGCTCGTTCACAATAACAACTTTTGAACAACACAGCAAATTTGAATTTCTTATTATAGCGCATTTCATTTTCTGCAGTTGGATTACTTCCCAGTATTTTTTATTTGTTTTCAATAGTAATAGCAGTTAATTATTTACTGATTCATTTTATATAACGAAATGAAATTATAACTGACATTTAGTGCACAAACTATTTTATTTCTTGTTTTATTTAATGGTTCTCTCTGAAAAGCGGTTCTTTTTATTTTTATCTTTTAGACCAATTGAAATAATTCTTTTCTGAACTTGTTATTGTATAAGAATTCTGTGTCTACTTGGATTTATATAAAATTTCCTTAGTTGATCATTAGGTACCATGAATGCAATTAATTTACATCATAGTGCCGGCTTAGGAAAGCGGGCATAACTCTCGAATCCAACATTTTCGAAATGGCTGTCGTACGCCTGACATGATTCTCTTCTGGAGCCAGTAGCTCGGAAATGACGCCTGTTGCTATCACAAGCTTTCCAAAATAATTTTGTATAGACCCTGTGTAACAATTTTGGTTATTACGAAAGGTGTCTTAAAAGTAAGTGTTTCAGAGTTATTGATGTTTTCGTTTTATAGAAATCGGCTCGTATCACTGAAATTTATTTTGAGTGGTTTATTTGGTGTGAAAGCATTGTCTAAACTTTAGAAACAAAAAGTGTAAAAAGGGTTGGTGCTGTAGGAATATCCGTTTCCGAGATATAGGGCAATATTGAAGGTGATAACACAAATTTTTGGTAGCGTCTGTTATTACATTTGCCTGAGCGGAGCAGAACGGCTAATACAAACACCTCCTAAATAACTATTTTTATTTTTAAAGGTATTTGTTACACGATTGTGGTTTTATTTCCTGAAAAACTACCCTATAGATACTAAGAGCAGGCACTATTTATAATATGAACCTTGGCAACATTGCGTGTTCAAGGTGCCATCTAACATTTGTAATCGAAAGTGTGAGATTTTTGAGCATAATCTTATTCAGAACATTTTGAGATTTGAGCGAGATTAGTGGTGTTTATAGTGACTTGAAAATTGTGCTTCAGCCTAAAAATGAAATTAACCCGTGAAAATTTTCGTGAGATGATTTATTACGACTTTCAACGTGGATTATCTAGACAAGAGTGTACTTACTTCCACTTTTGGAGATGAAGCCTCATCCCTTGCCACTGTGGAACGCTGGTATAGCGAGTTTAAACGTGGCTGCCGTTCGCTCACTGGCGAAAGTCGTGAAGGTCGTCCAAAATCAGTTGTGAAACAAAACATTGACGCTGTGCAAAAACTGATAACGCAATATCGTCATGTGACATACTGTGAGATTGAGGCATCCTTATACATTAGTTCGACCAGTATATATGAAATATTGCATGAACATTTAGCCGTGAAAAAGGTTTGTTCTCGTTCGATCCCACATAGTTTAAAAACATCTGAAAAAGGCGCCCATGCCGATTGGTGCAAGCAACTGTTTACGAAATACAATGACGGTGCTTCGAAAGATGTATATAATATTGTAATAGGTGACGAATCATATTTATATGCATATTAGCCGGAAAGTAAACAGCAGTCGACTGTATGGGTGTTTCAAGATGAACCAAACCCAACAAAAGTTGTTCGCGCTCGAAGCGTTTCGAAACAAATGGTCGGCCGTTTTTTCGGAAAAACTGGCCATGTGGCAACAGTGATTTTACAGGAACGTGAAACAGTCACTTCTGAATGGCACATCACCATTTGTCTGCGGGAAATCTTCAGGAAAATAAGGAAAACAAACAAGCGCCGTTGAATCATTCTGCATCACAACAATGCGATCTCTTACACATATCGTCTAACAACCGATTATTTAAACACTCAAAAAATCAAATTAATGAATCATCCGCCGTAAAGTACTGATTTGGCACCCAATGACTTCTTTTTGTTCCCGAACGTAAAGAACAAATTGCGTGGACAACGGCTTTTGTCGGGAGAAGAAGCCGCCGATGTTTTAAAAGCCATGTTTTAGAGATGTCAAACAAAATAGCAAAAATGTTTTGACAATTGGTTCGAAAGAACTCAAAAGTGTATAGAACATAAGGAAGAATATTTTAGAAAGTAGTAAATCAGTTTTCAATGATAAATTACTGTTTCCTTATTATTAGGCTCACAATATAAATAGTGTTTCCGAACTCTTGCAGATATCGCTCTTAGATATATCTTTTACACGTCCACTTGTTTAGTGATCGTATGTAAAAAGGTAGTTACTTATACAATAATTATGGTAAGATAAATCTACTGCAAATACATTTTATACGGTTGTTAGATCAACAAAATGGCGGATTCAGGAGTTATTTCCAGCTTTCCAAGCTAGCAGGCTGATGAAAACTGATCATGTTCATGTCACCTTCAAGGCCCACTAAAGTGATTTTATTTACATCAATGTAGATACAGGTCCTTTCTTCTAGCAAATGTAAACTAAAAGAATTGGACCATGATAAAAACATACAATAAGTCTGAAACGTGCCTTTACCTGGCATTTATTTTGGTTTGAAACAAATAATTAATTTAGTAATTAGCAAACACAAACTAAATGCTAAGTTCAGGTAAAGACCCATTA
>JAHWXV010095365.1:0-23451 GCA_024586415.1 Phrixothrix hirtus
TTGACGCACCCTATATATTTATTTTGAAGCACACTGTATATAAATTTTTGACGCACCCTGTATATATGTTTGCCGCAGGCGTGTCATTAAAAATCAATTAAAAAACGGCAAAACTGGTTTTTCAAGGTCGGAGCAAAATACTGGGCCAGAACCCTCTATCTCCCTCTACTATGGCCAAATAGTTCATTCTAACCAAAACAACCCCATAGCCTGTACACCCGTTATACATAGTCCTGTAAGTTTTGCGGAAAATCACATAATAGTATCTGAAGTAGAATGCAATCCGGCAAGCCCATATTTAATCCATATCTAAACCAAGATTCATAACACAAATTCTGAAATCAAATTATAACAAAAAATGATCAACTTCATGAAAGAACTAATCGTCCGTAAAGTCAAATATCATACATATCTTGAAAGACCCTTATATAAAAAGTTATGCCAAGTATTACGAAAGTATTTTAAAAATTTAGAAATAATGTTAGCTAAATGTACATCCAAGCTATTATACGTAACAGAAGAAGGGCTCCATATCATGATAAGAAACTATCATGAAGTAAAAATCAATCGTAGAGATATAGAAGAAGCCCATTCAAGAATTAAATAAAAACATTGTTGGCTATATCAGCGAAGAATGATTTAGGCTTATATAAATAACTCTGAAGTTTGCCAGCTACCGAAATATGACAGGAAAACTGTTAACTTATAATATAACACCCACAATTACAAAAACTTTTCAGATACAGCTGTTAGACAGAATAACTTTAGAAAATAGTAAATTTTTAACTGTAATAGATCTATTTTCAAAATGTGTACATGCGCATAAACCTAATAGCGGACAAGGAATGGAAGTAGCTAACAAATTAATAAAATATTTTACACATCACCCAATACCCGAGAAAATAGTATCAGATAATGGATTAGAATCTTAAAAATTTAGTATTAAAATATATTTTAAAATTACATAAAATAAAAGTCCACTTTATTAATAGTTAGCAACCAGAGTCAAATAGGCTTATAAACAGATTCTATTCCGCTTTATAGAACATGTAGGATTATTCAATGTCTAAGATTTATACAAAAACGAATCAATAGAAATTAAGGTAAATCATGCTTTGTTAGCAGTAATTACGTCGGGGCACCTAGATCCTCAATTATCTCTTGAAATAGAAAGAAATGAACAATTAATTAATAATTATACTACTACTACTACTACTACTATCTATCATGCCATTCCCTTCGTGGGGTAGGCAAAACCCAATAAAGCCTCCACCTTCACAACCACAGCATGCACCCATACACCAAACCCTCTCACTACCACCGCCCTTCACCAGAACTCCCAGCAATAATTACATACGCGATAATAAAAACAAAGGACAACTATTGTACAAAAATATAAATAAAAACATTTAGAAAAATAAAGCAAAAGAATCTCGAAGCATAATGAAAGCCGAGAAGAATTACCAGAAATACCCGAAAAATCAATATAAACTCAAATTAATAGAAAGTATTAACAAATAATTAAAAACTGCAAATATCATTGCAGATCACGGTAATACTACAAAAAATATACACTTATCTAATATTAAAACAAACTAAAAATAATTTCGTAATTTTGAATCCCTTCCAGGTTATTCGCGAGATGTTATGAATCGCCAATAATATATAATACATGACATCAAATCCGGGAATCCTGCCCATCAAACTAGGAAAAGCTAAACTTGAAATAACCAAACATGTGTTCATCATTATTATAACATAAAATAATTAGTACAAGAATAAAATAGTTTGAATATGCAATATGAATACCTTAGGACGAAACGTCAAATAATATAGGATTTGCTAGATAATTAAGTAATCACGATCAAATTGTAAATTTCATAAGGCAGCGTAGAAACAAAATTCAATAATATTAATTCTCAAAAAAGTAATAGAAGTAACAGAGGGCTAAAAAACGCATTAGGATCAGTATTTAAATCTTTGACTAGAAACTTTGACGCTCAAAAAGTCAAAAATCCCAATGTTCCACGCAATAATAACTACATATGATGCAAAATGCCGAAAGGAAATCCTGAAGTCACAGAAATTTAAAAATGGAAATACAATAGTTAATAGAGGAAATAATCATACAGAAATAGTATCTGAAATTAATAAATGCTTAATGGTCTTCCTAGAAGGAGAAAAACTCTATTTAAATTGTCAAAATAAAAACCAAACGAATTCACTCACAAAGGAACAGTAACATTTAAGGAGCCACAGTTAAACTTCTAAGAAGCAAGTTATAGTACACCAATACTAATAGAAAAAATCCAATTAGAAATAAATTCCATAAACATACCAGACATGAAGATAGATCTGAAGACCCTTCGCTGGAAAGAATTATCTTTGAACCCCAGTGTACCGATTTCAAGTTCAAAGTTTATCAACCATTAGTCGAGCATCGGGACAACAATAATATACTTATTAATATTTAAAGCAATTGCAATTGCGAGAAGCTAATATTAGAAAAGGAAAAGCTCTCAACTTCTAGAATACAACCAAATGAAACTTCCGAAGGAAGTCCAATTTTATGATAGAGTTATTTGATAGTTATAGTGCTACATAAATGCTTTGTTATCAGTGCAACGCTTAGCACACAAAACCCAACAAATAGTTAATGTTTTCAGTGTTTAGTTGATTAGAATATCAGAATATTTACAGTTAGTAATATTACAGATCTCATTAAGTTCACTTCAGTAACCTTAGATATAAAAATTTAGCCGAATTTAAAGTGTTCCAACCTCCAGTAAACATTTCTCACGTGTCAAGTGTTATATTAACATGGGATCTACGATTTTACTTCCTTTTCGGAAGGACAGGAAGCACAGCTTGAAGTTTCGCTTCCACAAATATTATCAACCTCGGTGGTTTAGACCAACGTCCTTTGAACTCCGAGGTAAACGTGCCAACCGTTGCTCCACGATGCCGGCAACTATATGTGCTTGTTATTCTTTTAAACAAGCCCCTCTGGTCAGTTAACCTAAATCATCGCGAAGTTCATTGATATAATTCATGTTTGCAGTTACATTATAAATTCACGGTACAAATTTGATAAATAATATACATAGAAACAATTAATAAATATTATATTGTACTTATTTACAATATTTATTGACAATTCTGGTACGAGTGTCAATTTAAATATAGTAAAGAGTCGAAATTATTTGACTTAAGCTTTTTCACAATTTTTCAATAAAGGAGTAATAAAATGTTAAATATAATTTTATATTTGTTACAGTGCAGTGCTTATTTATCCAAAGGTTAAAGATTGGAGACATGCTCTATTCATTCAAATTTTTATAATTCTTTGTATTTTTGAACAATTATTTGTAAATGATCAATTTCAGAAAAAGATTTCTTACGAGAAGTATTTAAGACTAAATATATTTAGAAAGTCCTGTAAATTACTTTTTATATCTATTTTGTGACAATTATTGGAATATTTATTGTCATAAGATTTTAGGTTTATTACCTAAACACATTAATATAAACTATAATGGTATAAATATTATTTTATATCTATATTATAATTATTTTTAAATTTTAAAATGTAGTAGTAGACACGGTATAAACAATTTAAGTTTTCTCCATTTTATTATTGACTAGTTAATATTTGATTTCATATTCTAATATTTCATTTGTAAACTACTCCCGTTAATAAATTAACTAAAGTTTAACTAACCCTGTCAAAACTTATTAAACATCTTGACAACCCTGTTTAAAGAAATAAATAATGTGACACTAAGTAGGTGTGAAGTACAAAACTACTACTTATTTGTTCATAAAGTGGCCGTTTCTCTTGAATGATATTCTAACGAGAATGCCAGCATTGACCGAACGAGCAAGGCCATCAAAGGCCGCAAGCAGTGGAAGTTGTTAAGGACAATAGAGTGGCAACTACGTTAGATAGGCGGAGTAGTTGTCAAAACCTACACCCCAGGGAAACCTCAAACTGTCAAGACCTTTAAAATGCCCGTTACAAATATTTTCTCTATTATATTGCACTTAATCTTCAGGCTACGTAATTGTTGAAAGTTTATTTGAAAATTGCATTTAAAATGTCAATATCTGCATGGAGAAACTTGTATTCCGTTTAAATATTATTCACTATTCATATCATACACTATTTAATTAATTATAGAAGTTCCTAATTTTTGTAAAAATAATAAAGAAATGTAAAAATGGCATTAACATGTAAGTCACAGTGTGAGCCAAAACAAAGAATTAGTAAACAACATTTAAATAAAATATTTTTAATCCATGATCTACGTCACTGCATTAAATAAAAAAGGTATACATACATAAACTGGAGAAAATCATTTGGTATAAAGGTTATCTTAATGTTTAAAATGAAAGACATGTACAAAACTAAATTATAAACAAGTTTGCGACAAACATGCAGTATAAAAAATTCATTTGCTTAAGAAAAATTTAAGAAGTCTCAAAATTATAATCCTTCACTTATTTAATCATAATGTCAAATTTGAGCAATCGTTGTTTGCATACATAACTTCTTTAATGTAAAATTGTCTAAATACTTTAATCAACATAATTTTATTTTAAATGTTTCCTATTCAAGTTGGCGCCAAGCTGTGAAAGTCGATTACCACCCTTAAGGTGATTCATAACCAAATAGGGAC
Source organism: Phrixothrix hirtus (assembly GCA_024586415.1). Classification (NCBI taxonomy): domain Eukaryota; kingdom Metazoa; phylum Arthropoda; class Insecta; order Coleoptera; family Phengodidae; genus Phrixothrix; species Phrixothrix hirtus. Next base: position 4,680 of record JAHWXV010095365.1, read on the forward strand.
AACTGAAATCTGCTAGATGGCATTGTGTTCGAAAATAAAACTAAGTCGGGTTACGACACGCCTGCATCTCTCTTTTCACATCTGATTATTGCATTTACAAAGAAAGCAACAGCTTATACAAAATATCTTGCAGAAGCACATTTTTAATTTGAATATTATTTATGAAGCCTGTACAACATTCCTTACTTGATATGGTTCAATCGCTTCATTTTGCTCAAGTAAATGAATCAGCTGTGATACTTCACTGTTTCTGTTCCTATAATATTTATTATTTATTGAGTAATTATAAAAATAAGAATTTATAATGAAATTTCATTTATTGTGACATTACATACAAAAAGGGCATTGCAAAGTAATTCCCAAACAATAATTATTTACGAACGGTAGTAGGTATGGGTAGTTACGTAATACGATGTAAGTTGTCCCTTTGAGAAGTGTGTCTGTAATATTTAATATTTATTTTGCACCTTTCAAGTCTTTATTAATAACAAATATAATAATAAACTTTACTTTACCATAATAATATCGCAATTTTCAAAAATGATCTAGAGCCTTTTTCTAGATGTATTTATACATATTCTAATTATTCGCAATTTTATTGCAATCAAAAAATCGATTAAAGTAGGCTACTTTAATAGCTTAATGATGAATTACAAAAGAAATTGAATCCTAGTATTTGATAGCTTACTTACGTATTTATAACATATTATAAACAGAATATGGTTGAATATATAGTTTTAATGCAGAAAAGTAACAAAGTTTCTCATTTTTAGACGTTTAAACGGAAATAATTAGGTTAATAAAGTTGTTAGAATGTTTTTATTATGAGGATGTGTGCTAAGTTCACGATTTGTATTAAATGTTTAAAACTCGTAAAATTTTAAAATAAAAATTTTTTCTTCAAAACTGCCCCAAGTTTATACTTAGGGCAATCTTATGATTGCCTGCATAAACGTAAAACTCCACGCAACTCGTGCATTGAACAGAAACGGATATTTGTTTAAACCCAATACATACTTATGGTGTTATTTTAGGTGGCCATTTAATATATGTGTTACAGTAAAAGTGTAAATTCAGTAATATACTGCTACAATCAGTAAATGCACTAACAAACAATGAGTTTTAAACTTTTCCTTGTAGAAGTATACATTTACGACCCTTATATAGTAAAAGCATAAACAAATACAGATTCATTGTATAAATGAATACTACTAGTAAATGTGTGTTACTAGTACCTACCATTGAAGAGTACAGAATAAGTAAAATCATTATTATTATTGGTTATGTTAGGTTAGGTTAGATTAAAGCATAGTAATAGTAGTAACTATAACAAATAGTAACCTAACCATTGACTAATGGATTTTTTTAATTTCTGCGTTTCATACTTTAACTAAAATAGAATTTGATAAAATTAAGTTTTAAGTAGTTCAATGCTTTTCCTAAAGTGTTTTAGTAAATGTATGTATACATTTCCTAGTAAATGTATACATGTACACATTTATAGATACTTTTACTAAAATCCTACGTAAATGTATACATTTACTAGGAAGTGTATACATTTACTGAAATTTACACTTTTACTGTAACATATGCATATTTTTAATACATAGTGGATAATGCAAGTAGAAATTCAATTGTCACTAAATTTATGAGACGGAAATCGATAGTGGACATAATAGCTAGTATAAATGAAATTGTATAATTGTAAAAAACTAAAAGATATTGAAATAAAACAATTTCGAAACTTAAATATCCAACCAAAACTAGTAATAAAAATAAAAATAATAATAATATAGAAACCCCACTATAAAAATACATCTTAAGTGGGTTTTGACAGCTTTCAGACAATTTACGAGAAGAGTAATTTTACAATCTTTTCATGTAATGGATACCTACCCCTGAAAGAATTTTTAAACTAAATGTGTAATATAATGTAATGATGGTTGTTGTTGTTTAACGGTTTTGGGTACACACGATAATATAGACTTTAATAATCGAAGTTCAAGCAGAGATAACAAGTAAAACAATTAGTAACAAGTATAAGGTTTTACTTTGAATAGGTTAACGTAGCGAGACAATTCTCATCGGGGCTGGCCAGTTACCGGTTCTGCACTTATGTTTTTGTTACCACGTCGAACGTCACTATATTATCCGCGATTACTTTAAAATTTACTGTTCTGGAAAAACTTGATAGCGCTAACACAAACAATCTTGACAGTTTTAGTTTTAAATTCAACACTAATAGTTCATCGGTTTTTGCGAACAATGTTGATACTTTTGCATCTTACTTAGCATGACGTACCATCCCTTTTAAAATCTGTTGCCTCATTTTCCCCTCAACTGTTAACTAGCTTCCTAAGGGGAGAGATTCTATACCTTACACATTCCCATTTTAAATCTCGTGCACGTCTCTTGCGAGATTCAAAACTAAAACGGTTTGGCAATGGAGGTTTTTGCGATCTGATGGTTTTTGAACTTGCTAAGAATTGCTTTTTGCATGGGTTTTCTTGCATTTTTGATTCCGTATTTTGTCTCGATAAATGCCTGTCTTTCTTAAGTCGGCTTCGATGCCGGCGGGCTCTCACGGGAGCTTTGTTTTGTGTTCCTTGATACGGTGTTAGTGCTGCGATGTGATATTTACACAAAGGCACACTAGAATTGTCTGTATCCGCTACTTTAAAGGCGGCTGGGCACAAGACTTTACAAATTGTGTACAGGACGTCTCTCGGCATCAATCCTCCTGAGAATGATTTTTACGCTTTGCTTGACCAATAGCAAATTTCCTATTTAAATGGCGGGGTGACCCGTCAATTATCTTGTTTTTTCATGTGACTCACGTATCAATTTAAGCACTTCCCTTAAACAATCTAGGAATGGTGTTACTTGTGGGACGAAGTTCTGATTTTGAGTAATTTTACGTAAATCACGATTTACATCATCTGACGTTCTCAATTCTCATCCAAAAGTGATGTAAGATGGAATAAACCCAGTGCTTTTGCATTTTGCAGAGTTTAACGAAAATCAAATTGCTGAGTGTTTTTCTGCCCATAACCTATGAGTGTCCGACGTATATATTATTAATTGTGTTTTCAAGTCTCTACTACAACGTTCTACCGGGTTACTCGCTGAATGGTATGGCGGTGTTAGAGACTGCGTAAAGCCTAAACAGAAAGTATGACCTCGCTTATAATGTATGATCCATCACAACGAAGCATTTTTGGCATTTTACCGCTGTGGTATCTCTTAGCGGGAAGAATTCAATTCAACAATTGGCTGTCTTCTATGACAAAAATTCATTAAAACGTGCTAATTTACTAGCAGATCAATTGATAGTCCCTCAAGTCTCCAATTCTGCACCGGTATTTGGAGAAAATCGTGTTAATTTCATATCAAGCGAAAATTAAATTAATCATTAAAATCCACGCTTTAATATGAACTTCACATACAAAAATTCAAATAAATATACCTGTAGACATTATTAAAAACGTCCCCATAGGTTTACGTTCTTGTATCTATATTTAAGTAGCCTTAAATAAATAACACTAACAAATTATGTCCCACGAAAGACAAGACATCCAAAAATTAAACAATGCAAGATGGCAAAGACACGTAGAACGGATTAGAAGTTTACATCCTTTTAATCACGTCCAAAACCAATTGTGTGAAATTACACAAGAACTAGCAACAGTACGGAATGAAAAACTGCTGATTACATTTAAAAATGAAAGATATGATTGGTTGTATAGATGAACAATAATTCGTTGCCTTGACAATCAAAAGAGGGTATAAAACGAAGTTCCCACTTAGAATATCTTCTTTTAGTACAACACCGTTTCACAGTGATTTTTGGCCTCGTGTGATTTAAACAACAAATAAATCTTAATTTTTAAGTTCTAATTGATAGTGATTTCAATTCGGCAGTTTTTACTAGTTGTATTTACAAAAGATCACGTCAAACAAAATAACACCAAAGTTCTCAAGTAGAGCCTTAACAATTTAAGAAGAATTAATAAAGGTAAGTGTTGACAAATCTCCAGTAGAAAAGACACTACTGTAACCAAAATAGCGTTTAAAATTGTACATATCAATTTAAAATAGTAAAAACTCCATAAGGAGGGAAGATTCAAATATCAATTTGAACTCCTAGATCAGCCTATTGTTAACACACAGAAATCGTCCATCCGGAAGACTTTACGAAACTTAATACAGTAAGTGAAATTAAACATTTACTTTACTCAGTGCAGTTTAAAAATAAAGTCTTTTTAAATAAAGATAATTCTAACCATTGCACTCTTTATTAAAAGTTGTATATGGTGATTTGGGTGATATCTTTTTATATGCAATAATTGTATTTATTGATTGAAAATAATAAAAATTAAATCAAAACTATAACTCGTTATTATTGAAGATAAACTGATGTTCTTTTACCTCTTCTTTGTAATAAAAGATCAATGAGTGTGTCCCATAAATTAAATTAAAAATAAATCAAATAAAATTATGAAAGAAGCGCAGGATGAACAACTGGTTGATTTTAACTTAAATGTTTTTGCTCTTTGGCATTCAATGCAATTGCTTGGGTAGTCAAAGTATTCGGAAGTGAATTGTATAAAACGAAAGTGATTAATCTAGATACATTGATTCATTGTATTTTGAATGCTGCAACCCGCATAAAGGAACATCAAAGTGTTCGCAAGCGGGCTAGAAAATGACTAGAGGTCCACACAGAAATCTTTGAAAACTCATCAAATTAAACTTGTTAAAATAAACTTTGGGGATTTTGCAATTTTTGATAAAAGTGTTTCTAATTTACTTTGATTTTAAGAAACCTTTAAGACGCCGTAACTCCAAAACAAATAAAAGTCTGGTTACAACTTCTGTGGTTTTTAGTCTTATATTTATCACTAGTATATACTCCCAGAGTTATGCGATTTCCTCATGACTTAACCTAATTTGCTATGGTAAATGAATAGAAAAACAATATTTCGATTTGTATGAAATATTTTTTAAATGAAAACAATATCACAAGTTATCACTAGTAATGCTATAACGTGTGGCAATATTTGTAACCGTTTTTTGTCCCCACGGCAACTTCGAAGAAGTTCATGAGACCAAACTTTCTATAACGTTAGGTACAATTTTGTTGCAGAGTCTTCCCAAAGGTTATTTAGGTAATTGCTGGTAATACCTGAATGGATTGCTTTTCATATTTCTATAATGACCTAATGAGAAAAATTGAAGAAGTTGATGTGAAAACGAGAAATAACTGAAAAGTTACAGCATCTAGTGGTATTTTGAAAACTATTTCACGACATCGAAACAATTTTATTGTTAATATATTTCGACGATAAAGCAATCAATTTCTACGTTTGGCCGAGACCAACGTTGAAACTACGCTTATCTACCATCAAATTATGGCCTCTATTGCCAATTGAACAACTGAATACCGCGGGCAAACGCAGCATCTGTAATTGCGCGAATTGATCCGAGTCCAGGATTGAAACAACACTTTGGTTTATTGGCTGAAATTCTCATAGTTTCGAATATCAACCAATAAACAAACAGAAAGTTGGGTACCTCAGAAGAAGCACATGAGTTAAATAAATGCCGTAAGTATGAGGCGCCTAAGAGCTGCATATGTTAAAGCGAGACGTGACAGAGTAAGGAATTAATTATTGATGGATACATGCCATGTGAAGGAGACATTGCCTGAATTGAACAAAAGAAATGCGTTAAGATGGTTTGGATATATGGAACAAATGAGTAATGAACGACTAACAACGAGAATATATGGGGTAGGAATGAATGGGAAACTAGATAGGGGTAGACTGAGAAAGAGATGGCTGAATATGAAGAAATTGTAAAAGGAAAGAGAATAAAAGGCACAAAGTATAGGAGAGCTTGTCAAAAGCGATGTATGTATTTAATGAAAGCAAAGCAAGTGTATAAGGACAGAAAGGAATGGAGAAAAGTAGTGAATGGGTGATAGTAGAAATGGTAGGATTGATGGATATTAGTGGGATGTGTGAATACTGCATTGTGCTGGGAGTTATGGTGAAGAAGGTGAGAAGGGGTTAGTGCATGGGTGCATGTAGTGGTTGAAAAGGTGGAAGCTCGGTATTGAGTTTTGCCTACCTCGCCAAGGAAATGGCATGACTGGTAGTAGTAGTAGTAAACAAACAAGCTGTTCAGATGCTAGAGCCAGCTGAACAGACCCAGTGATGCCCGAAACACCATACTAAGTTAATGTGGTTTACTAAATATCTAAAATCTTTACAGGTTATGCTTATAAATAGTTTGCAATGCATAAATACACATCTGTTTTCTTCACTTTCTACTGAGTGAACCAGCGCAATATAAGTTTTCTGGAAAAAATGACAATTCTTGTAGCAGCTGGACTTTAGTGATTCTTACGGCTAGGCTGCTGCCTCAGCGTTGTTAACTCACCGGTTGATCGCAGCCAATGTGTTCCACAGTAAAACCATACGTGTTGTATTGGTTTAAAAATTTAAAACTTTAATGTTTGATTGGTTAATGTATTATAGATCGTCATAAATAAATGCACTAAAATTGTCATAATCAGAAGCTTTTGCATTAAACAATGACTGTTTTATATGTATGACTTTTCGATTATAATCGAATACTTTTTTTTGATGCTTCATTTCAAATAATAAAGCATCGTAACTCTTAACCGACTTTTTACTTTCTCTTATCTATATTAAATAAGAAAATATAGTTTAGAAGTTCTTTTAGGTCAAAGTTTAGATATCCAGTTTTTCGAGGAAGTACATGTTCTACGATCACCTGTGCGTTTGGGCGTGTGTGCCTCTGTGAGCGAGCGTGCGCGTGCATACGTGTGTACATGTAACCTCAACTTGGTTAAAACGGATAACAAGAAGTGCCGTATTATTCATGTCATTTTTGTTTTTTTCGCGATTTTCTCGAAATCCCCTTTAACTAATTTTTTAAACTTACTATATTTAGTAGACATTTAATGCCCTGTAGAATAAACTAGGCGGTTTTTTGGAAAATCGAGTAATCGGAAGTACTTTTACCGTTCACTTTGAATAAAACAACTTTAACCGAAAGTACTACTTTGTGACAATTAGATATTCTCCGAATTTTGTTTTTCGCGATTTTCATTTAATCCACTCCAACGTTCTTTTTAAAATTAGTGTATTTCTTAGCTGTTTAATTCCGTTTTATGTCAACAAGCAGTCTCTCTAATAAATTTCCGAAAATCGAGGAACGGGAATTATTTGAAGTATTTATTGTGAACAACATATCTCAAAAGCTACAAATAGTACTAAAATGAAAGTTTAGATTTAAGTTTAGTATTTCCTTGACATGTTGTAATAATAAAGTCGTTAAAATCTAATGACCCAGAAGTGTCACTTTATTCTTGCAATTTTTACGTTTTTTGCTATTTTCCCGAGAACGCCTCTAACAAGTTTAAGCTTACAATGTTTCTTATTACTATATTGCTTTTTGCACAAACTAATCGATTTCTCTGAGAAAATTCGTTGAAGGCAGTTATCTAGGAAAATCACTGGAGTTAAGCACGTTTTGCGGGTTCAGTAATTTAAATGGGTGACGGTTGCAATAATCGTTTCTAAAATAAATGTGAATAATATTCTACGAATTTGTGGACATTAATTGCATATCTGTACTTTGTAAGAGAAAGTCGAGGGTTATTCCACATCAGATTTTTAATTATTAAGATTATTGGAAATGTTATACTTCACTTTTCATTTTAAGCTATTATTAAATTATACATTTATTGTATTAAGATTTGATCACACTATCCATTTGTTTTACATCAATCACTTCTACCCTTTAAAACTATTATGTATATTAGTTTTGAATACATACCTATGTATAGAAAAATAGATAGTAGAATTTTGCAACAGTACAGTAAGAAACATGTATAGTTAGCTTTTTCAGTTAAAGTAAAATAATGAAACTTTGTTAATCTAACAATTGTCAATGCGCGTATTTCGTTTTGAAAAATCTAAAAAGAAAAATAATGTAGTATCGAAACAATGTATGCAGATATCTGCATTTACATTCATATCCACAACGTACAACATAAATCTAACGATCAAAAATGTCATTCGAATTTTTTTGTTTAAGATACTTTCATAGATTATAAACAAGTTAAATTATGTTTTTAGAACTATTGGTCCAGAATGACAAAACAATAAATATTTTACGTAATGTATAAGGTTGCCGATGGGCTTACTCAACCTTATTTTACAAAGAGCTCTAATTTTGCAATAAATATTACAGTTATTTACTATAGCTTATTATATTAAGACATAATGCATGATCACGATATTCGTCCTTTCAACCTAATATTAGATAATAGCAAAGGATGATACAATCCAAACACATTAAAACTGATGTAGAACAACATTAATTTAAATTTTTAATAGAATAGATAATTTGTAATCATCGGTTTTAAAATGTGCAAGTTGCACATAAACTACTTAATGTGTATATCTGAAATGTGTACTTTAAAAACCGCTATGAAATTTGTATTATTAAATATAATTTATGGAACCTGAGTAGATAACTGAGGAAACTAAATAAATTACATTCCTTTCTTAACCTTAAATTAAATTAAATACAGAGACACGATTAGTATTCCTTTAATATGGATTTTAATGTCATGCCCTAGTAAATTCTCTATACAGAACGAACATAAAGTATTAAGTATATCTTGCAGTTTATTTTAGAATAGGTAGCAACGAATATGTCGATTTTAGCCATTCTTTGCGCATTAATATTAAATAAATAGTACAAAAGAAATTGCTTTGTTTTTGGTTAATATAATTTCTAATCTTAATTCAATAATACTAATGAGTTGTAGATGTAATCTACACATCTAGATGTATAGATGTACTATCTTGAAATTCTAAATATCTACACAGTATTATAATTAAATTTATGTTTCAGTTTGAGATGTATTGTCATACAAATAAAAGCTGGAACACAACCGTTACAAACCATACAGTATAAAACGTGTTATTTTTATATCTTGTAGAGTAGCGTGAGTTTATACTATAAGGTACCAAATATTATTTTCTTATTGTATATCTTGATTGACAATATTTAACTTATTGCAAGTAACGTTTTAATTACCAGGATGTATGTATGTATTGTAGTTTATAGACAGGTAGTAAGTTGTTTGGAAGCGTAAACTATAAAACACATGTGATCCTTTAGTCCCATTGTCCGCCCACAAACCGCAAATTTTTAAAAATATCTCAATAAATATCAATCCTTCTTTCTGAATGTACGTTGTCTGGTACGTATGATTGTTGTGCCTGAGCCTGTTGCAACCAAATTCAAGAGGATTGCGGCGGCAGGGTTGATGATCTCTACCCTAGTTCTGCGAATTTCAAAAAAGACGTATAGGGACTGACCCAAAATATTATACTTGATCCTGCTGGCGTTTCTTAAAAGTATTTGCCTTATTGTTAAGTAGAAAGTTGGTAAGTTGAAGGTTTCTAAATTGTTCCTGCTATTTTATTGCTACGAATAATACTTAAATTATTACTATTTATTTAATAAGCAAACAAAAAACATTGTTTAAATAAATATATAAAAACAATTTTAAAATTTGAAATTATAGACAATTCTATATGAAATTTACAACTGTTCATTATTAATTCTTATAATAGAAAATTTGGTTCCAGACAAAGAACAATTTATTCTGCTCCTTATTGGCATGCGTATATTAGCGTTAAAAGCTTAGTTTTTTTTATTTCAGTTCGTTTGTGATTGGTTTTATGTATTAAAAAGATATTGTCCTTGTCAATTAATAAAGCAGAATTTGATTTGAATGGTTGTATACCTACTAACAACTTTTAACTTACCAAATGACTTTAAGAAGTAGTTTCTTCGTTAGTTGTCAAAAGAAAAGCAACAGTAAAATACCAGTAATACAATTGTACAGAAAAACGATGGGCAAGACAAGAAAGAACGTACGAAGTTGGAAAGCTATACACATGTATAAATTTATTAATCGGCGTATTCTTCAATTAAAAGGCTTTAAACTCCTTAATCGTAAATAATTCGTATTTTTGAAGCAGGTATAATTGTCAAGATCTAAAAATTTTAACTTTAAATCTATGCAGTTGTAAAATTTAAATGATAAGCGAATTATCAGTGGATAATTTGATAATACAATAGGAATTTACATTTGACGTCAGTTCAGGGAATACCTTCCACATAAAATTACTTTGCAGGCTCTTGTGTTAGATACAAAAGTCAATGTTGGTCTTTTTAAATTTAATTGATTGACACTTGAAAGTCTAAAACCAACACGAACAAAGGAACCCAAAATAAACGGCACTAGACTATAGGAAAACCAAAAAAGTCCGAATGTACCGTAAGAACCAAAAGTCCATACCCACCCTAAGGTTCAAACTGGTTTACGTTCTGTAAGCTTATCGATATTAGCACACCCTCTTTTAAAATAGGCGGAGTTACTGGAATACGTACTTGTATTACAATCACAGGCTGCATTTGGTACAAAGTAATAATTACAGAACGATTGGTAATTAATATGTTCAAAGTTTATTTATCTGCTGAATGCACAAATTTTGGAGGTTTACGCACTATGAATTATTTATTTGCATTGGAAAATATTTTTTATTGACATTTGATTTGCAAAATTAATTTCATTACTGGTCTTATTCTATACGGTTAGAGTATTATTTACTTACTAATATTGCAGTGGTCATAGGTGGTGTTTTCTTGTAGGTTGAATATTTTTCCAATTTCACAATATTACGTCATCGGATTACTCATCGGAAATTTTTAAGGGTCTATACGAAAATAAAATAACAAAATTTTTATATCTCTGTTACTTTTGAACCCATTTTTATCACAATTGCTGATGATATCTCTTAATTATTTGAACATTTTTTACCTCTTTATTGTCTTAAAAATCTATATATGTAGCATTTAAAGATGTTTAAAAATGTGCAGCTTTAAATTTGTTAACTAAGCATTTTCTCTCATTTAGAATTATCCAAAACGAGCCGAGGCCTAAACCATAAATCATTTGAAATATTTATTTAGGATTTACTAGTCTCTAGGCAAGTATGAATAAAACTTTTTACCGTTTTACTATATCATAGACTTGTAAAATAAAATTCTTTCTTCTATTGACATGAAATGATTAGCATATTTTGCATTACAGGGTGACCAAAATTTGATGTTTTATAGGAAGACCTGAAAACTAAGCTATTAACAACATATCGAATTTTTAACGATTTGAAAAATATATTTCTATTTAGGATGTTAGACAAAACTATTTACATATTTTAAAAGTATTTTTTAAGACGAATAAGTTTAGAGATTTTACATATCACTGTTTATAACATGAACTGTTGTTTTTTAAATACAAACTGAAGTTGAATGTTAACATATTTTAATACAGCAATTTTCACTCATTTTAACGATAAATAATATGTGTGGTTGGAATAGAATATATAGAACCGATGTTAGCTTCACCCTGTATTACTAATTATTCATAGTATTTATTTTTTAATACTGACGATAACTTTCAATTCCCTCGTAATTTGAGAAATATTGAAAACCCTGCTTGAAACATGATTATTCGGGCTCTTATATTGTTATCAATATTTGTTTGCCTTTTTAAAACTAATAGAACTTGAGATGCAAACCGCGCGTAATGAAATTGCCAAGTCCGGCTATAATTTACGATCTTTCTCTATTTCAAATTAACACAGTACACAATCAATCATAATAAGATTGGATGACGTGATCAAAAAAGTATTGATTGTAATTTTAATTATTTTAACAATTTAAATTTCTTTGCACAGATTCAACTATGGATATTTATAGTTGTAAATAACAACGTTTTTACTAATTACTTACCACGTTAGTCAATGCTTAACTATTTGGTCTTAATAATAATAAATATCTTTTGTGGGTATATCAATCAATTTTATAGTTTAGAAAAATACATACCACACATGTATTGAATAAAATCTTAGTAAAGTTTTATTTTGTTTTATAAAACCTATAACATAAAATGTGTTTATCTGAACAAATTCAGTTGAATATTGAATACTAAATTTAGCTCTAGCAATTATAGGCTAAGCAAACATACCTTAAAATGCTTGCGATGCTTTGAGTGGTCGTTGCAGTCCAAGCAACTTTTCTGGCTAAATGAGTATGGACTTTTGGTGCTTGACTGTACACAATCTTTTGCCAAGTTACGTATGTATTTCTTCAATATTTTAGAACTCTCTGTAGATATCTTCCAGTTGCAATGTTATTGGTTCTGTTTCTGTTTAAATGAATGTTTGTGCTGATTTCGTCCAAAAATGGTCTAATTGCAGTATTATCTTTTCTAGGAATACATTCCTTAACCACATCTAATTTCATAGTTCATTTGAAATCAATTAAATGAGAGATTCACTGAAAGACACAACTAAATAAACCTTTCCCAAGCTAGGATACTTAATTTATTTGAACACTATCAAGTAGTTAAAATTCCAACGGTTTGTCCTCATGGTAGAGAAAACAAATTCAGTCGAGAAATTACAGCTATGACTTGCTGTAAGCAATCTTCAATTATCTGAATAGTTAAGACGTATAAGGATACAGAAAATACACATGACAATGCTCGAAGTGGACAGTCAAGAAAAACTTTCAGAATAAGTAATGCGCACTACGAAAGACAATTATTTTAACAAATTTAAGCCTGCATTCAATATAACTAACTAAATTATAGACTGAGGCTACGGGTATAAGTGTCTGTACTTCTACTCCAAGGTGAAAGCTTTTAAGTTTTGAATTTCAAAAATGCTGCGCAGCTTTAAGAAAAACGTTAGGCAAGAAAACTTACAATGTTGATGCCATTATTACAATAAAAATATTAATTCGCCCCAACATGTCTAAGAATAAATAAACTTGTACCTATAAAAATTCTTAAAAACAAATAAAGTAAATTAACCATCAATTAACTTGTCGTAATAGCATTTTAGGCTAGGTTGTTAAAATGATACAAAACCGTAGATTTTCTAAATAAATGTAAAGGTACAAAGTAATGCACGACCATCTCAATAGAAAGCATATTTAAAATTTGCATGGAAAGTTTTAAAAATTCTACCGACATCCCTAAGTTGGGGTTCCCATGAAACGGCACAATTTGTATAAATTAACGCGATGGCCGTATATTGTACCTAACCGACAACAACATTTAAACTCTTTGGTTTAAGTTCAAAAGGCAACTCACCATATTAGCTAAACCAACATTGTAAAAGGATATATAAACTCGATCAAGCACCGCAAAGTTATTCAGTAACAAAGTTAATTCAGTCAAAAGAACCGGTGACCAGACCATCGTCAAACGAATTTCGAGAGGGAACAAATTATAATTAATTTGTTGCACCTATGAGCCTAGGAGGCAAAAGCACGCTCTAGATACAAGAAATTAATTTCGATAAGAATCAGCTTGTGAAATAAACACAGTGTGGGAATTAAATATCAAAAATCTGCTACTACAATAGAAAGGTCAGTTGGCAAATCAATAAATTAACTCAAATTCGGGAGTGACATGAAATTCGAAATTTCAAAAGGTATTCTATTAATATCTAAGAAATTTGATTTATTTAAATCTAAATCAAGGAATACAGCTCAAATATTCATTGTGAAATTCTTTTATTTAAAACCTGTTTCTCACATTTAGTTGAACAATATATGTAGAGTAACGTTTTAGCAACAGATATCTTATTTTATGTAAATATAAAATTTTGTTCTTGTACATTGATAACATCTAAACCGTAAATTAAATACTTCATTTATTTTAATTAATCTAATTATACCTTTATTGAATTTTTATTACTTTATCGTTTTATTTTGCAAATGACATACATTTTAAACTACAATTTTGTATTTGTTCCAGACAAATAACAAAACTTGAATTTAACAATAAACACACCAGGTAAAAGGTAGGTAACAAGTTATACGTGCCATTTAAGCTGCACGCTAGAGCTGCCCCTTTCGAAGTTAGTTAACCATGGGTCATAAATAAATAAAAAGTTAGATAGTCGTTCGATCAACTAAATAATTGCAATAACTCAATTACAAGGTCACAACCAACAAACAACGATTTGTTATTTTTGCGATGAATAAAAGTTCTATATAGTCATAGTGGAAATTCTTATGTAAGACGAATTCCCACATATGAATTTTCACCAAACTGTGTGCTGCTAACATTCCAATATATTATTGATTAGTAACAACAGTGGTTTCAAAATTGATAAACGTTCGATAAAATAATCAAGAAATACAGTACTAACAAAAGCATTATCTAAAACTTTGGAATACGCAAATATCAAAAGTAAATAAAGCAGGTCACAATTACAAAAGGGGAGGCCCAAATAGCAAGAAATTAAAAAAGGTGAATTTGCACAGCAGTAGGGTAATAACTTACTCCATTCTTGTCTTTGTCTTGCGTAGGTCTCGTTAAAATTGTTTTTAATTATTTACATTTCTAATTTTGAAAATACTCCTATCAGGCTATGGATAATAATTGCAACTGCATAATACCCCTACTCATTCTTTATCTTTCTGTGCGGTTTAGAGTCCTTAAAGAAATCTGCATAGTTGAATGTGCAAGCAATGAGAAGCGTAAATGTTTAACGCCAATTTATTTTAAATTTTATAATTTTTCACAAATTATCTTCCTCTAAAAAATTCCAAAGTTGGTTTTTTGAAAATCGTCTTATTTATCTCCTAAATAATTTAAATTTTCAGTCAAGCTAAATTAAATTTCACCATTTGCACTACTAAATACTGTAATTATGATTATAATCATTTTGTTGTATAAGATACCTTTCTGAATTAGTTTTTAAGCTTTACCGTCTAATTATTATGTGGTGAGGTGGTCTTACGTCATTAACTAATTGCTTGCAGTATTTGTGTTTAAATTGTGTTATTTATACTATGCGTGATCAGTTGTGAACCAAATTAATTGAAACGTTCTTTTAAAAAAAGATATATGAATGTAATGTTTCATATATAAAATAACAATTAGATACAGAAATTTTAGAAAGGTTATTTACATCTTTTATATATTCCCCAGATATAAAACTGATTAAGGAGAAAGCAAAATTTTTGTTCGGCATAAATCAAAATCAAGCTAGTAATTAAATTTTTCTATAACTAATTTTTTTACAATGATATGTTATTTACTGCATTACAATTTTAGAGGTATAAATTCGGTATACAATAAATAACTTATCTGAAAACATGTAATATTTTAAAATGTAAAACCAGCAGATGACTTTGTGGATTTTAGCTTTGTATATACAGGATGATTGAAATTTTAAAAGCACTATGTATATCTCGCTTGTATTATAAGAGTGATCGGCTAAATGGAGGCAAAATTGACACGACACATTAGTAGCTTATTAATAATATGATTTATTTTCAGTGTTTTTTTTATTGACAAAATAATGAAGATCCTTCAAGTTGTTTTCATATTATTAATAAGCTATCAATTTAGTAAGTTCGCATCCATTTAAGAAGGTATGTTACCAAAAGCCACATGTTTGTTTCCTATTTTAATTAGTCGACTATTTTTAATATTTTGTGTAGCAACCTTGACTATCAATGCATTCTTGTAGTCGTCTGGGCATTGAATCAATAAGGAATTGACAAGTGTTTGTTTCTCGTAAACGTTCCCAAACATTGATAATATTTTGGTGGAGGTCTTCTAAATTTCTTTCTTGAATGTTCTCCACATCATTCCATTCCGTTACGACAGCGCCACATAGGTTTTCAATCGGATTAAGATCCGGGGAACGCGCTGGCTACTGAACCAATGTTATATCGTCTTCGTGTTGTGCGAACTATTCTAGCGGTATTAATTGGTGAGTTGTGCTGCACAAGTACTATGCATCCTTCCGGATATAATATTCTAACAGTTGGTACCATAACTTCTTCGAGAATTTTAACATAATTTTCCGCCATAAATCTTCTATTAACTTCTACTAGTTCGCCAGGTCCAGCATTACTCATTCGCCCCAATATTCTGCACTAATCCTTTCACCTATGTTATTAGGTTGAAGATGTTGAACTTTGTATCTGATGCTATTAGCCGTCCATAACACTTTGTCTGCATCGTGCTATGAATAAAATCCTTTTTCATCGGTGAAAATTACTGCGTTCCAATCTCTTCCTAGATTGCGTTGTGCAAGCTGTAATATTGCATTAGCCAAAGGTTGCGTTAATTTGGGTTTTCTTGCAGATTTTCTGCAATGAATTCCAGATTCATGTAAAGATCTGGGCTATTGTGCTCTTGGAGCAATTAAAATGTAAATTTTCACGTATAACCCTGTGGTTGGCAGTCAAAAGGACGTAAGTCATTAAATGTTCTTTTTCAGCACAGACTGAGGAAGATTCAACACCTATTGTCACGGTTTCATCTTAGACTGCAAAATATTCTTTATTAATTTTAGTGTATTCATTTGAGTACGTCCTATATATATGTTCTTACGATTTCGTTTGGGTCGAATGTGTATATAATGGCGATATTTTAAAATCCAAAATTCGTTTTAGATATTTCTATAGGTGTAAATTACTAAATAATTCTTCTTCTTACCTTAGTACTTCAAAAATGAAGGTTGATGTTAGTTAATAAACCTAATTTCGGAAATTCATTAAATATAGTTTATTTATCCGGCATGTGTCGCCGTCTAGGGACGAAAGATGGGAATGTAAAAATTCGCTTTAAAACTTCGATTTGGTTAAAATACATTTCCTTATCTTACACTTGTGCCTCGACTTTGTTAAGATACGAGCATACGATGTGAAGTGTCGATTATTCTATATTGCTGTAATGTAAAAGCAAGCGTTGTTCATTTTAATACAACGGTAAGAACTAATTGGTTTCTTTTTATCTAGTGAATTAATTCGTTTTGGTCTATTCTTTTCAGCTTCACTGGTAGGATATATTTCTTGGTCCTTAATCACTGCGTTATTATGAGCGATCATATTTGGTTAAACGCTAAAAGGATAATATGCTGATTGGTGCTCTATTAAATCCCGGATGGACGTGTGAGATGCTGTTCGATGTATGGAAATATTAAGGCCGCACAAAATCTTAATTTAAATCATTTCTTATAACCTACGAGGGCGATGTTTTCAACTTGTCCAATAGCTCCGCTTTTTGACCACCACATATGTCCGTATGGATAGACATCAATAACATGTTTAGTTTCTTTTAATTTTCAAATTAAGTTTAAATTCTGCACTATGTATCAATAGATGTTTGCTGCCTTCCTAATCTAATTATATTTTAAATGTAAAATAATTGCGTCGCTTTGTTTTGCTTACCATATTTAATTTTTGAGTTACCTAAATGAACATTTAATAGCTTTTCAATGATTGCAAAATAAGAAAAAAAACTTCCCTTACTTTTCGTTTTAGAATATATTGATATTAAATTCTTTAGTCATATACGAGGTACACTCGATAACTTTATGCAGCATAGGAATGAATTTCTTTAGAGAAAAAATATGAGATGCTGGCTAACTTTTTACATTCATTCCATGGTTCAAAATGCTTTATTTTTAAATAGTTTTTTGTGATACCACTTTTGCATAATTGGATAACGTATACTTTTGTGCAATTTTTTTTGTTTAACTCGGGTTCATAACATGCTCACTTTACTGTTTAACTATGTCTTGTAAATTAAATTGACGCTGTTATTATATCTACTATTTTGATAAATAATTAACGCTTTTGAGTTCTTTAAATTTACTTTTATATTAACGTATCTTATCTTGTCAGGTCATTTGATAGATTATTCTAATCTACATAATTTATTTACTGATGTTAAAATATTTAGAATTGAGTTAATGTTGTACTGTACCCGTTGTATACGAGGTACCGTCGAATAATTCAATGTTAGATTTGATGTATAAAAAGCATTTAACTTATCCTATTTGATTGTCAAAGCGTCCCCAAGCAGGACATAAATTTGCTATTATTATTTACTTTATTTTTAATGTGTTGATATTACGTTATGCAATTTGTGAGTAGTCTACTGGGTGTTCTAATGAATACCTAATTACTTGTTGAATTATCTTGCTGTAATTACACTGTGCTTCCTTTTACCTAATTTACTTTTCTTTAGGTTTTCTTAGGTCTACTTTTCCAGATGCTGAGACCCTGCTGGGAATAAATGTATCTTAAGTGAACATCTTGTAGTTCATGTGTTCTTTGTGACTTCTAAAGTGAACGACTGGCGCCCTATTTATTCTCCACTTTACTTTATTTTTAGCTTAAGCAGACTTCGACTTAATTCAAGCCAAGAGGTATATACCGAGAAGCAGTGGCGACTCGTGAGTTCAGAAAGAGGGCGGCACAAGTAAAATCTTACCTATTTTTTGTACATAAAATCCATTCTCCTATTTTTCAGGCCGGAAAAGACGTCAATGACTTTGTTGTCAAAATCCGGGATAGACTGGAAACTTCTTTTCTATTGATAGGACTGCCAATGCGTTCAGCCGATCTTCTTACGTTGTGCTTCCCAGAAAAGATTTAATGCGTTTCAGGGTTGAAAAGCATCCTTCACATTCAGCTGTCGGCATGGGCGTTGTACAAATAATATCCAACAGCTTATATGTTTCTGTCAAAACTTTTTTTAGGTTGTTGTCTGTCATGAACACTAAAAATGGCAAAATACCAGTTACGTCACACATGTCATCGCGTTCATAAATTG